>OMPJ01035194.1:0-13707 GCA_900312935.1 Carapus acus | reverse complement strand
CTGAGGGGGCGGGGAGCAGGCAGGTGATTAATTCTGTACTCAAGAGAAGCTAACAATTGGCTCCCAGCACGGGAGGATTTCTACGGGGCTTTTTGTTGAGAACACTCCGTCTCTTTGCTTTATGCTTCCGTTGGCTGTTTATTTCCTTATTGGATTTTATTGTTGCCCATTAAGGGTAGTTTATTCGTGATTAAGTGATAATGCTGATCATAGTGTGTATGCACATACCGCGCGCCGAGTGGTGTCCCGATGAAATGCTGTGGGTTTATATTGGATGTGGTTAATGCGAAAGGATTTACCTGCTCTGTGTATCTTATCTGCCAATGGAGGATATTATTATTGCCTCTGAACACGTATTAGCCCGTCTGCAAGGTCTTATTGAGGAGTCATTCTGCAGCAATTGTGATAAGAGGCTGATGTCCGAGATCAGAGTTGTCAAAGTGTGAGGCGTCTGGCTGCCCCGCCCCCACCCTCCACACACACACACATACGCACATACGCATACACACACAACTGCTCATCAACATTTCACAACCCAAAAACACAGTTCATACCCCTCATTTCAAGTCTTGCTGCTCTATGTTCCATCTCCCCCTACAGCGTGGCGCAGTAAATTTTAACCGTTTGAAAATGTTTCCACCTATCAAGTCTATTTTTATTTTGCATGCAGTCTTTTTGCTAAGCATGAAAGATGAAGACGCGTCAACATTGTTGAGCCTTTGACTTGATTTTATCTTTGTTAGTATTCCGGGAACAGAGAGGTACAGATGTCTACAAAGAAGGTTAAATTTGTCAAGTTTGAGTCAACTCGCACGTGAAGGGAGTCGGTGATTGAATCGTTAAAGGAGCAGCTAGCACTGGGGTGACAACAACAAAAACAAGACCTGTCTTTTAATGATAATAAAATAAAAAGAAAGCAGTAATGACTCTGTAATGACCATATGCTGACTGAAAATAACACTCCACCTTTATTAGTCATTACAATTGAGTTCAGCTTTCAGTTCTAATGACATCATCAGATCCAAACAGCACGGCAATCAGCTGCTGGCTGGCTGTGTACTGTACTGTTTAAACTCCCTCTGTCTAATTACTGCTTTAGTTCCACCTCCCTGTGACATGGCAGTGATAGATCATTATTTTACTCCTGCAATTTGTTATATTCTTCGCAATATAATTGGATCAGATTAATTATTATGATGAATGGACTCTTGCTTTCCATGTGTGACCATTAATACTGAGAGCACGAAAGCTGGCAGTGCACACACTTGCGCGCGTCAGAGGTGCCCGGTTCACACGAGCTGGGGTGTGTACCGTCCGCTGACTTTAATGTTGTTTGTGTCACGTTGTCACTGAGATTAAGCCTAACAAGTCTGTTCGCTCACACATCATATCGCCGAGGGCGAAACATGCTGTTCCAGTTTTTTTTTTTTTTTTGGTTTCATTGCTTAACTGCATCAGTGTTACCAGTTAAGTGCCATTTCCACCAATATCTGCATTATCGTTTGAAGTCACATTCTGAGGATACGTAATTGTGAAATAGTTTTGCTTTCTAATTCCAAAGAATGCTGCCAGTTGCATCACCAAACAAACTGAACTCAACAGCAATCAGAAGGCCAATCGAGTTGAAGCAATTTTAATTCATGGTAGGTAATTGATGACTAATTAAAGTCTCATACACAGGCCTCCACACTGCAAAAAAAACAATGCTGTCCAGTAACAGCAGATGGACACCAGTCAATTCCCCGTGCATGGGAATGGCTCATTAACGGGGTGGGGTAGGCTCGGGTGTCGCGTAGCGAGGTGAGGCGAGCGTGGCGCGTTTGTATATGGCTGCCATTGGTTGGCACGTAGAATGGATTTATGGTGTCACTCAGCCCTGGAGAACGACTAATGAGGGAGCGCCGGCTAGCAGCGTCCGAGTGGGGTAATTCCAACCTCCATCCATCCAGCAGATGGGGTGGGTGTGTGTGTGTGCGTGTGTGGGTGTGCGGATGGGGGTAGTGTGGAAGGAGGACACATCCCTCATTACGGGAGAGTGTCTCCGGAGCTTTCTTTAATATTTTAATAAATAACATCAGCTCAACAAGAAATTAATGAATAGTATCATTAATAATGAGCCCGAGCCTTGTAGTGATAGGACAGATATTAAATTGAACCACTGTGGGGAGAGTCTCCAGAGACTTGGGATTTTTCCAGCAGCAAACAAGGCCAGTGAATGAAGCAGCCACATCCCCCCGTGCCAACAGCTTTTACAACAGGTTGAAAGTAATAAAGGAGGATTTTCCCAGCGATGAAGTTAAGCCTCGGGAAATCTGCTCATGTAGATCGCTATGAAAGGCACAGCCAAATGTGATCCTTAATTAAACTTTAATCAAGATAATGCTGTTTGCAGGGGAAGTAGTTTTTCTTTTTTTCTTTTTTTTTTTTTTTTTAAGGTGTCCCCGTCCTCCCTTCCCTCCTCCACCCGCCAATCCCCCCAACTCTCTCTTTCCCCAGTCCAAGCCGTGAGGCTCCCAGCTTCATATTGTGGCGGTCATGACCCCACTTATCTGCCTCTTAAATGCGTGTCTGTTTGATTATTTGTTTGGGGCGTTTTGTTGTCATCCCATCAGCTGGGTTGTCTCTCTCTGTGTGGTTACGAACTGAGGGTGCAGGTTGGAGAGGATTTCAAGTGCCTCTCTCAGTATTCTCTGTTCTTAAGACATTTTGTCCCTCAGATTATGATCAAGTCGAATAATATTTAGTGTAAACCGGTTCGTTAATCTGAACATACAACGCAGCATGAAGCCGCGCTTGGCTGTCAACCACGCTTTCAAAGACAGCAGGCTTTCCTGTTAGCTTAACATCAGAACCAAGGCTGAGGAAGAACATGGGAAATCTGAAACATTTTTGCTACGTCAATTATTCATCGCAAAAACGGCTGCGCGCTTCGACCCAAATTCCCTGAGCAGCACCAATTGCAACTTCAGTGTTGGGATCAAAAAAAGAAATTAGAGTAGAGTTGTTATTATTAGCTTGACTTGACAACAAAAGTGTGAGAAATCCTCCAATGTGTCATGAGAGAAACACAATATCAACACAAACACAGACCTAATAAGCACATAAAGAGTTATTCTGACAAATTACATCTATAGGCCCATTGTGATAAACAAGCATGATTTTGATATTGATTTTAAAATCATTTGAAGAGTTCTACTCTGGGGTTGTGCACCATTTTCTTGAATTTTAGCACTAATGTACTTGACTCAAATTGCGTCCAAAAGTATATTATGGAATAAGTAACTGAAGCTGACATGAATAACAGCAGCAAATGAACAGTAACATCTCTTCTAAAAGAAAGAAAAATTTTACGGCTAATGGAGCCCCAAGTTGTTCTGCAGCTTGGTCTTAGCGTAATTGATGCCGCTTATTCACAGCTAAATCGAAGCCATACCTCCTAGTTAACCTAATGCGCAAAAGGCAGGGTTGACGCAACGCATCTTATCTGAAAGGTAAAATACATTCATTTACGTCCTGTGGATTTGGGTCACGCTGTCCTCATTTGCATAGGAGTAATGCATTATCAAAGCTAGTAAAGAAAAGTGCGGGGCAAAGTGCTAACAATCACAAATTACAAAATAAATATACAGCTATGACATTCTGTATGCATTTAATCCTTATTCCTCCTAGAAGGATGTGTTACAGCACGATAAAGGAAAAAACACAATCAGCCAGTTGTTTTTCAGGTGCAATTGTACAATTCTGACGCTGCCGAATGTAGGTTGTGTCATCGCCAAGTATCAGTGAAGGATATGGAAATGTTGTGTCATTGTTTCTGCAATTTAGGTTTCCAAAACTCACCTGTCAAAGTAACTTCATTTGCCCAGCACCGTACATTAAAGCAATGGAAAGTGTACTTCAGAGTTGTTTGTCTGATGTTTCTGTGATTTTCTAATGTGTTCTTCCATTGGCTCATCTATTGATGCTCAACAGTGCCTGACACAAGTAAATTATACTTTTACAGCCCTTAATTAATCAAGAGATAGATGAAAAAGTGGCCAGAGGTTTTCTTTTTTTCAAACACTAATTCTAGTCATATAAATCTGTATTCAGCATGTCCCCTCCACCTATAATATTTATTCATTCCCAGCTGTATAAAAAAGAAATACCAGTATTTCCTCCATAATAAAAAGTGGATTACGGTGAATCAAGGGTAAGCGTCGCCAGCTGTCACCGAGAAATGAGACCGAGCTGGCCACTGTCTCTGATGATTAGAAATACATTTAGGAAATGATGACTAATTAGTCGTCCGTGTCCAAGACATGGGTGCAGTGACACGCATGCTGCAGATGTTAAACATGTGCGTTTTATCTGATTTTTGAAAAACATGTTGTATAGATTCTGACATTCCCCATTTTTCTTGTTTATTTCTGCAGTTTTGGCATTTGCGTCCACCTGTTGAACATAGAACCATGGATTTGGACGTTTCCAACTATCTCAGTATAGTGCATTATATACCCCCTTTTCTTATCATTTGGTTCAGACATTCTCTTCTTGTTGCCAAGAGGTATCGGAGCATGTGTAACAGTCAGCATGTCTCGGAATATTGATACTTATGACTACACAAGTATCAGCAGTTGAATTTGATGCATTATCCCCGGCATGGTACATAAATGTGTGCTCAACAGAACCCTTTTTTCACTAATTTTGTGCTGTCTGCATGAAGTATTACTTCCTTGATTTTGAAATTTCAGTCTTTCAGCCTAGATAGTTGACAATGCCTAAGTATTGCAAAGATTTCTTTTTTTTCTCTTTTTCTCTGTATGTATTTAATGTGCAACTGGACTCTGCTTTAAGAGGCAGTCCTCACTGTTGTCAGCATATCAGCACCTAAAAAACATTTTGTCGTAGCAAGTTTGCACCACCCAAGGAAAAAGAAATCCAGAGTTGCATGATTTTCAGCAATTCCATCTGCCCCATCAACAACCCTGGCTGCAAGGAATGCAGGCGACGCTTCATCTGCAGCCCATTGCTGCTAGTGGTGAGATGACTAATGCTTGGAGGGTCATGGTGTAAAACTGTTGCCCTGAGGTCAGTGTGCTGACACTTAATTGTTTGTCCTGTCATGTGTCACTTCCTTGAAATTTCATATCTGACCCTTGTTCCCCCCTTTGCTTCTGTTTTAATCCCCAGCGTGACACAAAGATCAGGACTGTGCCGTGATCAAGATGTGTCAGATTACTCGCCTTGGTCCCATCATTCTGATGCCAAACCACACCAAACGCGTTTGTCTGTCAACGTCTGCACACTTAAAAGCAAGTGTTACATCTCTTCTTTATTTTTTGCCTATAAGGTGTCTAGCAGGAACCAGAGGCTGATTCAAATTGACATTATCTTTCAACACTGTCCTTAGTACCCTTATTTGTATTTCCATGGAGTGTCGTGTTATTAAAGTGGAAATACAGGCATAATGAACATGGTAGACATCTACTCTTAGGTGATGTACTGTATATCACTCAGAAAAAGTCAGCGCATACTCGGGTTATCTAGGTCTACTCCTCAAGTAAATCAAAAATACTTTTTTTATCCAGTAGAAAAAAAAATTCACTAACTTCTATCACCTCACAGAGGTTCACGGTGAAAAAAAACATCTCCATAAAACTGCCAATGTTGCACCATTTGTCATCGGGCTCAGGTGTGTATTTCTTAACCTTGTATACTGTCTCTCTGAATCTCCTCATCTAATGGGTTGTACTTTTTCACTCAAACACAAGGATATCGATAGTCGTGTCCATCATTTTTAATTTTTCTTATATTATTAGGATATCTGCTGTACAAGATCCTTGCAAATATTTCAAATTTGCGACAAAAACACTGTTAACACAAGTTCCTCACTCATAGCGCCCCCATATGGAACTGCACCCTCAGCCTTCAGACTGGACATTCTGGTCTTGTCTCATTGCGACTACACTGCTGTTGGTTATAAGCCCATCGTAACGAAATTAACGACGAGGAAACTCGTACCAAACCTTGTGGGTGAGAAGAGGAACGTCAATACAAACGAGATTATAAATGGGACAGTACATCAATCAGAGCTCACGCAATATATTGGTTGCACACCCCCACCCGACCACCCAACCTCAACACGGTAACGAATAAGACACAACAGCTTGAAGTGATTAAATTACTTTTACGGCTGCTAAATCAGTTTTTATTAGGTATTCAGTTATGTATTTATTTCTCTGATCTGTGATCCACATTGGTTTATTGTTTTTAGGCCATGGTGCGCAAAGTGGACACCTTCGTACGTCATTGCGCGAGTGCAGCTGAGCACCAGCCGTGAACGAGCATCTCCAGCCACGTACTTTTTACTATCAGTTAGCATGGCTGGAGCACTCGGGATGGAGGTTCACAGTCTATAAATGACAGCGATTTGCATAGCAGGCTGAGTGTGTGTAAAGCAGCTGTATGGATCATTGCATTAACACTAGTGTGCAGCCTAACATCTGGAGTGCGGCGCAGAAACTAGTTCCCCGAGCAGAGGGAGACAGATGGCGCGGCGCTTCGTATGATTTCGCTACCACTGCTCGGAAGCTGTTCCCGCTAATTGGGCCGCTGTAAACACACACAAAACTACACAGGCGAGCGCCATTTCGATTTGAGGCGACAAATCGCGTCGTGGTGGTTTGCATCAAGTTGTGGGTTTAGCGCGCCGTATCATGGGAAGCCATGTTGTTTTAGTTTGGAGATTTAATTGCAGGCAGACAGTCACGCCATCCCAGTACAAGGTTGTTAGCGTGGTGATTTGAAGCGACCTTAAAGATGATTTGGAGGTTTCAGGTTGGAAGCTCGGTCTCAATACAGAGTTCTCCAAGTTGAAGCTTGGGTACAGCTGGTGTGGTGATAACATAACTGAGATTGAAATACTGCCTAATATCTCAGGAATCATCTCAGGCTCTTTTCATCTGTAATTTTTGGTATTTATTTCAGTCCCATCTGCAGCCCACTGAGGAGACCATTCCAAAGAGACGTAACAAATGGCATGCTGGTGTTTGTACGAATGTATTGATCAGCGCTCTATTTGGGTGGAAATCCTTCTTGATTTAGGATGGCAGGCTCGCGGCAGAGGCTGCCGTCTCTCTTCTTCATGCCCTGTCTCCTGCTCTTTGCCTCACTGGTTTTCCTAACTGCCTTGCTTTATTGAATAAATTCCAACTGTCACTTCCCATGCTGGCAGAATAACTCAAACGCAACATATAATAATACAGGAAAAGTAGGATAAAACAATCTTGTCACGGCTGTAAAAGTGATCGCTTGAAGTCACACTCGGCAATCAATACACTAATTCCGTAATTTATACTTGGAGCAATTGAGGAGGAAGGAAGCCCTGATATCATATTTCTTGCCTCGCTGACCAACTTTGACCTTCAGTGCGAGTGAAAGCAGGATTATTGTGTTCTTCAGCTCAAAGAAATCACCTACATGAGTTGAGAGGCAATGTCTGACATTTTCTGTTCGGGACCGAAACCTGAACTGATTAATTCTTGGTAAGCTTCAGCTCTCCGGCTCCCACTATCTTTATGATCGCAAATCCCTGACAAACAGAGGGGGTGGAATCAAAGCTGGGCAGTGGTTCCGTCCAAACAATTTCTCCCATCCTTGCTTCTTGTAGGGGCCGTTTGTTGAGTGTTTTTTACACATCCTGGGACCTCTAAAGTTCCTACTGAGGAGAGAGCTCAACGACAATGTTGTTTCTTGTGAAACTTGGCATTGGTTGTCCTGTGTTGGCCCCTGCCGTCCTGTGCAATTCCCACCAGGAGGGACTAAATGCTGTAGTCAGCATCTTTTCGGTTTGTTGATTTGTTTCCTCACAGGATAATTCAAAAAAACAAAACAAAACCCAATGAACCAATTCTAACAGAACTTTGTACGAAGTTGGAGCCCGGCCCAGGAGAGAAACCCACCAATTCTGGTGATGATCCAGATTCCAGATTGGATCCATGAATTTTTGATATTGTTCCTTAACATGGTCAGATCCACAATTGATAAGTTGCAAATCTTGATGAAAAAAGATCAAACTTATTTTTATTCCTAAATTGCCGATGTGTCTGGTCTTGAGTCACAGAAAATATTTATTTGCAAACCCTACAAACCTGTTTAGATTCTGCCCAGGTACCCAACAAACACTGAGCTGCTTACAAAGCCATGAAATCGTCACAATCCAACCGGAAGGCATCAGTAGATTATCTGAAAAGAGAGAATTGATTGCAATTAGCAGGGAAAGCTTTTCAAGTGTCTTTATGCCCCCCTAGTGTCACTAATAGCCTAATGAGCCCTGAAAATGCACGCAATTTGACTCAGTTGGATTTAACGATATTGTATGTTTACATTTGCAGGGAATTTTCCAATTGCTGCAAGTCGGTTGGATGTATTGAATTTCCAACTATGCGAGGTACGTAAAGGCAGTCGGGAAATAGCTGCGCCAGGCCTCTAATGATTGTGGGATATGCCATGAAGGAGAGAGTTGGAGAAAAATGCATTTGCCGTAAAGTTCAGATGTTAATTTTCGTAGGAATACATCACGAGAGCCTCCAAAGGCCGTTATTGATCACTATCAAATTACCAATGGGTTGAGGTTGGACTTTCTCAATTTCTCCAGTGAACGTCGTTCTGTTCTTTTTTTTTTTTTTTCATCTACGTCAACTCAAATAAGGGAAATTTGCAGCTTTTTCCTTTGGCCGTTAGTCCTCGTCATGTGGACATCAGCCAAAAATAAGAAGTGTCAGTGATGCAATATTGTCATGTCCAAGTCCAGCTGCCATTTATGAAACCCAGCTGACATCGCCATGTGGTGTGTGTATGGTATAGCTGACGGACAGAAGGTGGTCCAGCTCAGCAGGAGGGGGCGTGGGGGGCAAAGGGCAGTGGAACCCCTGCCATGTCAGCGAGGACAGAGGAGACTGGGGGTGTCATAATGATCTCTAAACGTTGGAAGTGCTCAATTAATGTGAGAGGTTCAGAAGGAGTTAGGTGACCTTTGCTATATTGACCTACTAGTGGGGTGCAGCAACCCTGGAAACAAACAATCAGGAAGGAAAAACATGTTTTGTATATCTATGCTGTGTGCGTGTGTGTGTGTGTGTGTGTTGGGGTTGTGGGGGTGGGTGTTTGTCTGTCTCTCTGTCTGGCTGCATCTATATTGACCACTCCTTTGCTCACGCAGGAATCTGGAGTAACCCTGCTGCAAATGTGCGTGTGTGTGTGTGTGTATGTGTGTGTGTGCATTCAGGCGTGTGTGTGCATCCATGCGCAAAAGTGTGCAGATTTTTTTTGGTGAGGGTGGGGGGGACTAGGACAGACAAGAGGGGTCTCACTTCAGGTTCTCAACAGATCAGAATTTTTTGCCGGATACCGGCTTTCTCGCAGGAGCCCGAAGCAACATCAGCACTTCTGAGGATAATTAAAATTGATGATACAGAATGACACAGACATGATTCCTGCCCGAGGCCACACGTCTCCAAAGACGACCCGAGCAAACTGCTGTGCCACCACAGAGCTGTTTAACAAAGCTGTTTCACCTCACTTAACTGATAGCAAGCAGGATTGAAGCCGGGTGAGAATATGTTTGGAATGTTAGCGTATCACTGAACGCAGGGTTTTGTTGTTTTTTTCCCTTAATGGAAACTGATAATTATTTTTCATTAGAGGATACATTATGATCTGACACATTATGCCAGGTTGTGCTCCCACACCGTAATTTTTCTCGTGTTTATGTTGAGCATCATCAAAGTCATGAAACGTGTGGCCCTGTAAACTCTGTTTTGAATTGCTCCTCTGCTCCCGTAACAAGATGGCACGACCCAGGATGGTGCAGTTGTTTTGGGGACCGTAAGGTTCTTGTTTAATTCAATGTCTCTCCTTCAGGGATTGTTCAAGTGCCATTGAGCAAGACAAAATGCAGATGAATTTAATGGGGTGAGTATTTTGATAGTGGGGTACTCTCACTGTGCTGCTTGAGAAATATGTAATCAGATGAGTTATGATGTTTCTCAACACAGCAGACTATATATAAAAAAGTCTATACATGCACTAAAACCAGCAATGCTGAATAAGCAGCCAAGATTAGAAAATACCAGCCAGGCACATGTTTGAGAAATGAAATGCTTTAGTATCCTCTTTGATTGTGGCAGTATTACAAAAATGATAGTAATTATTATTATTATAATACTGAACTTAATAACAACAACAACTATTATTATTATTATTATTATTATTATTATTATTATTATTATTAATATTAATAATGATAATAATTGCAATATTACTAAGAATTTGGATATTATTACCTATATTATTATGTTCACCTAATTTTTTTCCCATTTTTTCCTGCCACCGAAACAAAATGACTAATTTTCCATTTGCTGTTGTCGTCTCAGTGTTGCATTTAATGAATGTAACTGTCATATTTAGATGACAGATGTCTGAACTTTTTCTCAAAATACGGGACAACTTTGGAGGGATATGAAGTTGCTGGTTTTTCACTCATGCACAGGTGATGCGATAATGTCAAACTAATTATCTCTACGCAGGTTACCAGAACAGGCAAGTGCTTACAGCAGCTTAGCTTTTGATTATTCATGACTTTCTTACATAAGTGTCATGACGTCCAAAAGAGTCAGCTGCTGAGAAACTGATAGAATGACTGATTTAACATTCTGCTTAATCGCCAGGCTAAATACTACGTAAAGGGCACGCGATCCCTTTACAAACAATACCTCCTTCCACACTCTGATCAGTTATGCAGTCAACCAAGAACCACCTCAACACCTCAACTCGATGATTAGGGTTTTGTGATTTGGGCAATCCTTTCAAGTCTGCCCAACACTTCATTCATCATTCACAACTCTCACCATTGTCGGTTTAGGAGTGGGAACAGCTTGTTTCTGCTTGTGGATTGCGCGGAGATGAACAGCTGTCAAAAAGAGCAACACTGGGCTCGACACGTGGCAGCGTTAGGGGCGAGACGGATCCTGAACCCCCACCAGGCTCCTTCTAAAGATAAATATTGATTGCGAACAGTTTTAATTACTTCCTTAAATTGAGCAATTTTGGTTCCCCCCCAGTCAGCTCCCTGTGGAAAATCCATGCAGGATCCCTGGTTGAGGGAGAGGGAGAGGGCTGAGCATGGCGCACCATAAATCACCGCACAGATACATAATTCATTGGAGCCACGTGAAAAGGACAAGACGAGATGCTTTGGATCATTGATAACAACATTTCCACGGGTCTCCCCTTGTATTGAAGTATCCATTCCTGCCCCTAATAAGCCGCGTGTTAGCGCGCTCGCCCTACACTCGCGTCTTGATTGATTCTCGCCGTTTGGTTTCAACGTTTCTTTGTTTCGCATTAGTTTGTCTCAGATGGGGACTTTTTCTCGCATAGATGGGAGAACATAAGTGTTGTGCTGATTTTCTCTCTCTTGTTGAATACATCTTGCAGAATTTTACTGTCACTACAACACCAAATTCATAGACAAAAACAAACTAAAGCAGTTGAATCTAACATTAACACAGCCTCTGTTGGGTTCACTGTCAGCTCGGAAGAAATCGCTCTCTCATCCCATGATAGTTATCAATAACAGATGATATGTTATTTTTATTATTGCCTCTTCAGTCATGACAATAGCCACCTCTGTCATATTGTATAAAGATTTGTCACCAAGGATCACACCTTCTCAAAATTCCAACCAACCCAGACCATATTTGTCTTCTGAGATTTGCAGTACGGGCCCACAGGGCCAAAAGTAAAATTCAGATTGAATTTGAAATTAAAGGTGGGCGAGACTTTTTGTTATTCCCAATATTTCTATGCACTTCATCATTGTGATTTAATTTATCAGCAATATGTGATTTTAGGGGCTAAATGATGTAGCTTAGCTTGGGAACGGTCCCTGTACCTGAGTCCCCCCGCTCCCACACACACACACACACTCACACAGCCCCTCATCCTACCCACGTGACTGGGAGAATAGCCACAAAGCGCACATTTAATTCAGTTTCTCCACTCCCCAGACACCGAGTTCTCCATATCACCTGATAGATTTTGTCCTGAGAATTGCACAGTTGTGGTTTGCGGATCTCTGATCAAGGCGTTACCGTGTTAAGGCCTTTACACTAACCCGTGCGCAGAGGCACTGGAGAGAGAATTTTCTACCCCATTCATCAGAGGTAGCGCTAACAATTGGCTCGCGCTATTGCCATTCCCCTTTGCGGTATTCAAGAAAGTGGAATGAGGGGTGTCTGACTGGAGCGCTGACCTTAATGTAAAGGGTGATACTCCTACTGGCAGAGGTGAGTCTGGTCAGCTGTGCTGCACACACCCATTGTCCAACCATAATGTGACATCAGCTGGGGAATGCATACAGAGTGAAGCATTAAATGTAGAGACTCCACATGCCGCATCTCGCCCACCTCCGTCTCTGCGCTTTCCACTACTTAGTGATATTTCGCAGAGGCCACGTACATTTGTATTCAGCGGAGACTTGAACATGATGAAAACTTAGAGAGCTCTCGTACTGCGTGCGCAGCAAGAATATACAAGAGAGCGGAATGAGTACATTCCTCACGGCGTTCCTGTGTTTCCTCTGTGACCGGAACTGTGCAAACATACAAAAAAATGGCATCATGCATTTTGCAGTCATTTATTGTCCTCTGATGTATCTGTGCTTGTATTACTCTTCTTGCACTATTTTGCCTGTTTTGCTTTCTTATTCATGCAACTGCGGATCAGCATATTTACCAGGCGTCAGTGTAAACACTACTCCGGACGGCATTCGATGAGGATTGTTCCTAAACAAACTTTGATGAATAAATAATACAGCGTGGGAGAGATTAGACTGAGATTGTTGGGGTAGAGAGACACATCTGTAAGAGGTGCTGTGGATGTATGTGGAGCGAGAAAGTCAAGATGATGGGGGACGGGTGGGCAGTCCAGGTCGAGTGGAGCCAATGGATGGAGTTGCAGAGGACCATTGGGAGGTGCTGAAGATGGGTTTGAACGTTGATGGAGATGGCAGCACCTTCATCGTACTATTCCGTACAAATGCAACTCAACAACAGATTTCGATATGTCATTTCCCCCATGGGGGATGAAAATGGTATGCCTTCTTCTCTCTCCTCTATCCACACACATATGCGAACCTCATCCAAACCTGGTCTAGGCCACAGTCATGCAATTACCCTTCTACAGTAGAAACGGTCTCAAAGTCCAACATATTCCATTTGATTGACATTTGTAGTCAAATGGTAATCTGCAATCAAACTTTAAAGACCCTGTCCTCGTGCACCTCTACACAAGGCACACAGAAATTCACGTGAAAAGATTTCAGTTTTGGCACCTCCCTCTCTTAAAACCAAATGGGCTCGAGTTATATTTAGGGACAAGAGGCTTTGCGTTGCGGCACAGAATGACTATAGCTGTTGAATCAAACAATCGATTACGAAAACTTTGCTGATTCAAGATCTCTCGCATATGGTACCTGGACCTCAGAAGAGTCTTGCTCACTGGCAGACGACGTGAGTGCCTAACGTTTAGAGTTACACCAACTAGGTTTGAAATGACAGGTGTATTGGAAACCGTGTTTTTATTTCGTTCAACAGTGCTACTTACTTTTCAAACAAATATCTCTGTAGCATACACTAAGTTCATTGAAAATTCTACCTCAGTGAT
>OMPJ01035191.1:0-17878 GCA_900312935.1 Carapus acus | reverse complement strand
ACATCCCTCCAAAGATGGCAGGGTGCTCCATCAATCACGCAAATCACGCCATAAACGGGACGAGAGAGAGATTTAAAGGCTCCCCTTTACCTGGAGCGAGCTATCTCCCACATCCTGTCTTACATCTTTAATCTCTGAGGTTTGCACGGTGATTTTGAAGAAGAAAAAAAAAAAAAGCAAATGAAGAGTGAAGCAGCGATGTTTGCGCTGTCATCTCTCCACCTCTCTCTTTTCCCGCCTCGCTCCAGCAGCCTTTTCGTTACAGTAACAGATGACAGCCAGCTGTCGTACCCTCCCCTCTCTGTCCGTGTCTGTCGGATGACTGTCACTCATTAGTCAGCAGCCTAACACACACATAAGTGGCCAATACTGTCTCAAAGCTTAAATTAGCAGAGTGACTTTTGAGTCCTCACACCTCTGCAAACACTTCAGAAACAAATGTGCCACCATGTGGCAGTACTGCAGGAATTTGGGTGCTTTTTATTGTCAGTTTCCAAACATCAGAGATGCTTGTGTGTACAGTAGTTGGCATCTTTTCAGATACCGCAGGGTGACGCACTTCCTTGTTGCTTGCTTGTCGGATCATGTCTTTCAATGCAGTTGTTGCAACACCATTTTATTGTCGGTCATGATCCTCAAAAGCAGGTAGAGCAGACAAACATTGAATATGCAGACCATCCCAGGAAAGTACACAAATATATTCCCAGATATAAAAGCGAATTAAGTGCGCACATGACTGGGAGACATTTATTAAAACACCATAGAAGTGAAAGCACATCAGCTGTTTGCCACGCCTGCCAGGTGCAGCACAAGAACACAGTACTGAACGAATACCAACAATGGACGCCTTTAATACAGAGTAAAGATTGTGATTTTTCCCTCAAGAATATTCCCAATGCATGGCTGACATGTATTCTACATAACATGTTAAATAAGTGCTGCCACGAACAAGGACACATATTTGGTGCTATTATTTCAAAATGATATTCCTTAGAGCGTGTTTTCTATAAGATTTCATATTAAACCTCTGCATTGCCACAGCTACGTGATTTTCTTGACGTGGAGTGAAAAATAGAAAGTCCATTACATTGACGTAGGCCTCGGATAAATTAGGTAGGAAAAGCAAAACATGGTACTACTTATTTTGTGTTAGCCCAGTATATGTTACGCTACGTTCACAAGGAAATATCATTTGTACTATCACACTCATTTGAATATACCTGTCAAGATATTTGACAGTAACATTTGGGTGCACCATTCAAATGAATTCTACTGCCCAAATCTAAGTATATCTCAACAATCTGTCTGTAGGCCTCAGACTGTATCAAATCACCACTTGGGCAACCGTCAGCCCGCTCTTCCTCTTTTGTACAACTGTTCACTTGCGTTTTTATCTTTCCCATCACCTTCCCTTCCTCATTGTAACAACTATGGAGTCATAAAAAGAAAACAAAGAGTTAAAAAAAATCCAAGTTCACAATGAATGGATGGGGTGTTAGACAGAGATATAAAGAGAGGAAGAGGGAGACAGAGTGTGTGTGTATGTGTGTGTCTGTGTGTGTGTCTGTGTGTGTATGTACAGGGGGTGACATCATGGTTTTTCCTTTCATTTGGCTTTCTCAGCTGGAGGAGCAGTCAGTGCTTCTGTCTGGACGCCAGCATCTGTCGAGGGACGTTTCTGAGTCTGCGAGTACAAAGTAAAAAAAATTAAAAAAAATGAAAGTGAATGCAACTATAGTAATTCATACACAGCATCTCTGGATTTACTGCATGTGGCCATGGATCGAGGAGTCTTACTCCTCTTGCTGCTTGTGGCTACTTTTCCTTGTTATCTATTCATAAAGCGTTGCCGCTTTTGACTAATACATGGAATATGTGTCCGTCAAAGTAGGTTTAACAGCGACAAACTCAAATTCGATATGCTGAGATCTTTAAATCCTCATTACATTGTGTAGTTGTGCTGATGTTGTTACTGGGGCAGCTTTGCTGTCAAACGCTCACACAGCACTTACCAACCACTACTGCCACCTAGTGGCTATAAAGGAACAGCGCTATTACAGCGTGCAGGTGGCGCCCTCAATGGCCTTCTAGATAGTGAAGTCAGGTACATGTGATAAAAGCACGTGACCCCTCTAACAAGTAAGCATTGTTTCCCAAGGTTATTTGTGTGAGGTTCTCCCTACCAGATTTTTGAAGAAGCTCTGGAATGAGTTCCTCTTCTCCAGTTTCTTGGGAACATTAGCTGCATCCTCCTCGGACGCAGGGGTCGCCGATTTATCTGCACCCGCCTCTGCTGTTTTTGCTGCCGCCTTAGCCTCCTCTTTAGCTTTCCCTGATGGGGCGCCCTCTGCTAGTGGGGCGGGACTCGCCTTCTTCGGGTCAGCAGCCTGGCAATCACAATGAAAACACGTCCTGATTCGGGAACAACTGAGGAGAAGTTTCTCATCTATCAGGTCAAAGAAGCTTTTTAGAGTACGTTTTCATCTTGGATGTAATCAGTGAAATGTCTTTGGTTAGACTCATTAGTCATGGACGGGGGACTTTGTCATATTAATGCCACGCTGTGCTGAGAAGCTCCTTACTTTGGGCTTGAAGAGGGCAAAGAAAGACGATTTGGAGGACGTTTTCTTCTCTTCCTGGACAGGCGGAGGCGGCTCCGGCTTCGCAGCCGACTCCACGGTGCCGGCTTTTGAGGCATCGGCCTTCTAAATCAAAACAGGAGAGAAGGACATGTCCAACGTGAGACCTCATTGCAGCGAGGGGACAATCGTTTTGAAGTAGACAGAGCAAGGGCACAAGCTGACACCTGTAAGTGAGAGAAGTAACAGAGGGTAAAAACACAAGATCAGCGCAAGTGGGAGGAGAAGCAGCAAAAATCTGGGTGAGATAGGGACAAGTTCCTGCAGGAACACACGGAACCCCACTCCGTCATGCAGGAAAAAAAGAAGGGAGGAAGGGTTGAGAGGAATGATTCAGTGCCCCACTGAACACTCGGAGTTTGTCCTGATTTACCTCGGGTTCTACCACAGCTTGTGGCACATCCTCCGCCGTCTGCAGGGCAGGAAAAGTTATTGTTTATCCATCAGGCGGAATGACGCAAACCACAGAACATGACATGCAATAAATCACTGCAGACTGATCTGTCTTTAGTGTGACGTATTGGCAGAGAGTGACGCCGTGTGATGCAATATTCAACCCTACTGCCATGAGTGAACAAGCTTTTTTTCCCTCCCTCATGACAACTTGGATGACAAAAGTGGTGGAAGCTGCTGGGTGAGACTGACACACTGTAAACATAAATGTTACAAGGCCCTCAGGGCTGCTTCTTGTTAAAGAAAAATAGTCTTCTTAGATCATTTGTGGCCAGGTGAGGCAAAGAAAAACCATCAATCCCTCAAAATACACAATCTGAATCTGATTTACCTTTTCTTCTACAACTGGCTGTGGCACTTCCTCTGCTGTCTCTTGAGGCGTAACTATTATTTCGCTCTGATCAAAGCAAACGCATCACAACATGGGGGAGAGAAAGTCACGTAACTGTAAGAAGGGAATTACACCCATTTCTCCCAAAATTAGACAATCTTCGTTTATTTACCTGAACTTCTACAACTGGCTGTGGGACCTCCTCTGCTGTCTCTTTGGGTGCTACATTTGTTTCACTCTGAGCAAAGCAAACGCACCAGGACATGTGAAAAAATTATAGATAGGAGTAAAAAAAGGTGTTCTGTTCTGTGATATTGCGTGATGAGAGCTAATCGGAGGACTTCCCCGAAAGAGACCCCAAGCCCGACTCCTTTCATTTACCTGCACTTCTACATTTGGCTGTGGCACCTCGGCCGCTGTCTCCTGTAGAGTGAAACTTTGTTTTAAATGGGAGCAAAGACCAAGCCCAGGAAGAGAAGCATTCGATTGTCACTCAAAACTCTCCTGGCAATAAATATCAGCAGGAGGAGCTTTTCAGTTTCTGTGCGGTACATAAAAACAAAGGCTGAGAACACTGAACTGGTTGTGGTTATTTACCTGCACTTCTACAACAGGCTGCAGTGTCTCCTGGATTGTCTGCAGGAGTGTGAAAGAGTTTTTAATGTGGGGAAAAATAACCCCAAACACGCAAATAAATGACAAAAGATGATAAAATTAATGGCACTCTTAATGTGTTATCATCGCGCTGGGAGGTGTCCGCAGAGCGGTGAGAGGTATGAGGTCAGCAATGACTGAATCAGTGAATATTTACTTTGTGTACAGTGTTTGTCCATGGAAATGGAGATAGGGAGTCGGACTGTGGTAGAAACTGCGATATTTTCCTTATTTCTTGAGAGTTTATCCACAGATGATTACACCTGAGTCGAGGCATCGTTGGCTTTAATGCCATCTGGGAGAAGCTATACGTCTGGCGGGGAGCGAATGATTGGAGTTTCTGCCACCTCCAGGTTTTAATAGCCAGGATGGAGAGTGTGTGGTTAGTGGGAGACACAGAACACAGTAAACTACTGTACCACTGGTGCGGTGTTGGCTGGGGCTGTGGCTTCGCTCGCGGCGGCACCTTTCTCTTTGGATGCCTTGCCACCTAGCAATACCTCACATTCACACACGTTTCACACTAATTATACAACCCTACTGTGCAAAATATGGCTCCCAATCACTGCATGGGTACCCAATCTTTACAAAACAAACACTGGTCACATGACTACATCTCTGTCCTTGTCTGATTGCGCTGTGTTGTTGTTTTTATCACCTTTGGACGGAAGAATTTGGTCAGTGTGTCTTTGGCCGCTTTTGCCTTTGCCGATGCCACCTCCAGTGCCGCAGACTTGGGTTCTTCTTTGGGTTTGACAGGATTCGAGCTGGGCTCCCCTTTCATTTCCAGTTTGGGGGGCTCTGGTGGAGGAGGTGGTGGGATGGACATTCCTTTGGGTGCTGCGGGCGGCTCAGACACTTGTGCGACCTATTTTGGAGAAAAAGTGCGTCAACAGCGGCAAGACAAAGGCTGCACTGTTACAGCAGGAATTACAAATATAAATGCAACTGACACTACAGCTATTCTAGGTTTACAACTCAATAAGTTATAAACTATAAGGAGGTTATCAATCAACTGCAACAGTCTATCAGAAACGAAGCAAATGCTACATGGAATTTGAAACTAATGATTAAGAATGAGAGTGTGAGTATCATTCAAGAATACAACACAGTTCTGTTTTGACTTTAAAGAATTTATCGCAGTTGTGTGTAATTTAGTACAAGAATGCCTGTAGCTACATAGTTACAAACCACTATGAGGTTTAAATGTGGTAAGAGGTGTGCTCCTCACAGTAATGGCAGCAGCTGGCTGGGCCTCCTTCTGAGACTGTTTCGACACAAACAAAGAGAAGCATTTAAATAGATAGAGCAGAGGAGATAGAGAGAAGTCGAGAGACGCATACACAAATCAAGCAAAAGCTTTCATGGCCTCCGTTCAAATGTTTTAGCAGAAAATTCAAGCCTGACAGAAATTACGCGCACTGGTTTAAATAATGTGTTGTTTAATTCATGAGTGGGTATGAATGTGTGCACTTTCTTTAGAAACTGCAATTTCAAAAATGAATTATCTCCTAATAAGTGCTTTAGTCAAAGCTCAACCGAGAGATTCATCGTCTTGTGGCGTGCAGAAACAAAATCTGTTGGTGGCTCACTTGCTGCCTTGCCACGTGTGCTTCACTAAGTGTGTGTGACACACATGTAGGCTGTAAGGTGGTTGCGCATTTCCTGTTAGCGGTAGCAAGTTAAGTGGTCTCGTCATGTGAGAGCGATATCAGTGGCATTGCACCATGTGAGCACCATGTAGCAGCTCGGGTTGGTATGCTATGAAGACATGACACCTGTTGGAGGCTCGACAGTGCAGCAAGAAGCCGAAAGAGCTACTGTCGTTTCCCTGAAACATAACCATACCCATACCCTTGACCAGGGGTCGGCAACCAAAAATGTTGAAAGAGCTATATTGGACCAAAAAAGTATAAAACAAATCTGTCTGGAGCCGCAAAAAAAAAAAAAAAGCTTTATCTAAGCCTTATCAATGAATTTGATATTTATTCTACACATTTTTACAGCATTGGAAAACGTCAAGAATATGTGTGTCATACTCTTCCTCCCAGAAAAAAACATATTTAAACAAAAAAATTATATTTCCCCCCCATCTTATTGCATTTTTAGACATTTTTGAAAATGCTCCGGGGAGCCACTAGGGCGGCGCTGAAGACCCTCATGCAACTCTAGAGCCGTGGGTTGCCGACCCCTGCCCTAGATCCTAGCCCTAACCCTTACCAGATAGTGCAGAAGACACACAAGCCTGCGCAGTACATGCTTTTGCAGCGTACAATTGTATACATTTATTACAACTCAAACAATGAAGTGCATGTCAAACCTAATCTTGACTTAGTGTTCAGATCAAATATAAAAAATCCAAACTGCTCTCAAACATTATCTCGGTGATGACCCACATATACTCACAACGCTCTGTTCAACATGAGGTAGAGGAGATTTGGAAATCAGTTTTTGATCACCTATTGTGATGTTGCACACAACAAAATATTCTTCACTCCTACATCAGGAGTAACACGCAATACAGCTGTGTAAATGAGTGGGATGTGGCCAGTTAACACATCCTCACACACAGGCCATTTCTGTCCACGGGCAAAACAGCTGCTCGCTAACGTGAAAGCAAAGATAGGAGTGGCTGTGCCCCTTCCGTGCCTCAAGCAGAATTCATCATTGTGAAAATTTCAAAGATTAGTGAGACTGGAAACGTGGTCCCATTGGCACAACAGCGCAATCGTTTACAAGTTATTTCAGATGTAACGTGATGTGGTGCTTCGTGAGTGGTTGTTCACCTGTTCCTTTGTAGCGTCAGGAGTAGCGGCGTCCTTCTTGGGCGTTTTAGTGGGAGTCACCTGCACAACAATGGAAGGCAAAAATGAAACATCTGCACGTAAAAGCCGGTGCCAGACAGAAGCAAAGAGAGCAAAACATAGTGTGTGACCTTTAAAGGGTAACCATGTAGGCACTGTGGAGCACCATGTTCAAGCACGCAGCTGCCTGTGAAGCTGCAGTGTAAGACGGATACGGTCGACGGAGCAGTTTTAGAAAAATAACTATTTGCTGAAATAGAAGCCTTTCATGAGCGCAGACATAGGGCTTTCTGATAAGCGGGCCGAGGCACAGAGGGCACACACTGAGGCCCCGGACAGAGCGCGCTCAGTACATGCGCTGTCATTGTGACAGCCATTGTGCTGTGGCGATGGCGTAGGCCTGCCCTCGCTCTATCTTCACAAATCTCCACTTCCATCTGCACAGGCCTCTGTTGTGAGCTCACACTATGGGCCGAACAATAGGCCACCACATTCCCGCATGTTCAAAGACTTGATTAGCATGGGGCCAAGCAATGGTAACTCTTTAAAAAGGCATGAACCCAAAGGCAGCATGATGAAGAGGAAAACACAAAGCTCCTGCTTGTGCGTCCTCCCTCAGGCACTATCACCGTCGCAAATTTGAGATGGATACCCCGACCGCCATAAATCTCACTTCACACACGTCCACCTAGAATGAGAGGACCGATCAAATCTAACGGGGCCTCGTGAAGTTTTGTTTATAATGGTGTCTTGTAAACAAAAGGAATAAAACTTCCGCTTCAGGAAGATTTAAACTAATCAGTAGTTTATTGTCTCTGCATCTGTAACCTCAGCAACATAAAAGTTTAATTTCAATGTAGTATTTTGATTGTAGCGCCAGTAGTGCTAATAAATAACATCCATTTCAAACAGCGAGGCTGTAATATATATTATGTGGCCCTTTACATCAGTTTATCAATGTAATAAAGCTGTGACACTTACTAGCGTTTTGAAGAAGTTCATAACTGGATCCTCTGCTGTGCTGCTCTCCTCTGGGCTTTCCACAACTTGACCGTGTCCCTCCCCAGGGTCAGGAGCTTTTTCCTCAGCTGGACCAGCGGTTATCGTCAGACTCTCTGGCTCCTTTAAGGACTCAGACTCCTGATTTATGTTAGATGTGTCCTATACACCGCCACCACAAAGAATTCGCCTTTGAGAATATGTTAGCGCAGTGCAGCTGATGCGCAAGCCCTGGAAGTCTTAATCGCAGCATTGAGACGGGAGCACAATTCCAACCATGCCTCTGCCTACTCGGGCCATTGTCAACAATCACTCTTTTATTAATGTTTGTGTCCCACCCCCTGCTCATTGAGATTCAACAATGTCGCAGAGTTATGTTCTGAGAAATGTCAGCAAAGTCAAATACCTTGCGTGTGTGGTGGCGATGTGTTGCTGTGTGTGTTTTAAATAAATTAGCACTCAAAGAAGATAGTAAGGGTTGGTGTGTTTTTTTTTTAATGAGTTCATTCAGAGCTTCACTCAGAACATCAGTAGTCATTGTTCATATTTGGTGAGGTCAAAAATTGTGATTCTTGACTGGTGTGATGAAACTTCAATAATAACTATATATATTTACAGCATGGAACACAATCCGCTTTTACATAAAACAGAAAGGTACTGTACTACAGTACATTAATAATATGATTCTTGAATGTGGACACGAAGGAAATAGGCTCACAAACAAACAAAAAAAGAAGAATTTGTATTATACGGCTATGTAATACTGTGAAGGTACAGACCCGCGCTACCTAAATCATTTGAATAATCTACAGCTGTTGAGACTTTGGTGCCACTTCGATGGTGATGTTAATAAGATACTGTTCTGAGGACGTTTCCATCCTGGTGACGCTGTATGCCGACGACTCCAGCACTGACACACACGATGACCGCAACCTCAGGAGCAAATCGCCCAGCCGCTGGTCACATGAGACAGCTGCCGCCTCAGGAACATGTACCATTTCTGAGTCCGGTGCTGAATTCTTCCTCTGAACAAGTGATTCATTTTTCTCTTCGCTCTCCATTGTTGTTGCCTCCGAGCTCATATTTGATTGGACCTCTTCGGATGCCATGAGGTAGCAAAAGGCATCTACCACATTTTCTGTTATAGATATTTCCTGTGCTATTGTCACAATCATGGTCTCCACACACTCTGCGACCCCTTCAAGCAGGGACTTTGGTTCAGGATTGTTGTGTCGCTCATCCCCAGCGTCAGATTGAGTGGACATTAGTGACTGCTGAATGTTGTGTTGTTCTTGTTGGACACCGTTGTTGATTGGTTCATTAGGCACAGTTTGAACAGTGATTGTCTCATTTACAACCTCCACTGAATGTTGCTCTGTCTCAGCAGCACCAATGCTGTCTTCTTGGAGTCCCTCTGAAGTAGCGAGGGATTGAAGAACAACCTTTGGCTCTTGTATCCAAGCTTTCCGTACCCCAGTTTCTCCCTGCATAATTGTCTCCACCATTATCTCCTCGTTTACCTGCTCAACAGGTTCCCCCGTGACACCTGCCACTTCTTCCAGATGGTCAACTCTTTCTCCAACAGCTTCATCTGAAGTTGTGATCACGTCATGAACGCTGTCCTTCTCAGTGCTGACCTTTATGATGGCAACAGTCTCAGCAATGCGTTCAACTGCCACATCCAAGTTTTTGTTATCGTGAAATACCTCACCACAGTTATTTTCTGGAGTGGCCCCAGCTCCACAAAGATCAAGTGCAGTCTCTCTCCCATCGTCAGTCAAGCCAGCGGACATCTCCTCATCCTCAGGTGCCTCTGCGATCACCTGTAATTTTCTTGCTGGTGGAAAGGTAGGAGGTGTAATACCACTTTGGAGAAATGTCTCCACAAGTGGAACTAAATGTGGAATGGTGGTTTCTGTATTTTCTAAAGAGGTCACTTCAAACACAGTTGGAAAGATGACAGTCTGATCATAACTGCCCTCCTGTACCTCAGAAGCCACAATTGCCTCCATCTCAGCTTGCTCGGTGACAGAAATGCTGCATCTGACGTCCACCTGTGGCACATCTGGTGCTAAATCTACGTCTTCAGTCGCAAATACTGGTTCGAGGCGCTCCTCTGACACAGTTTCAACAACAGATTCTGAAATGGTCTCGAGAGCCGGCTCCTCCATTACCTCAATTTCTTTCTCACTGATGGTTCCCTCGACAATAGGGGCTTCACTCTTTATAGACACACCTTCTTCTGTAGATGATTCAATGCCATTAGGATCTTTCTCAACACTACTGAGCATTACATCAAATTGGTCAGATAGTGCCAGTATAGCTGCTTCCATCGTCATCTCCTCATCAATGATGTCAATCTCGCTTGTGAGCAATCTGTCTTCTGTAGGATCAGTACGGCTATCTCCATGTTCTGCAGACAGGGGTACCAGCACTGTTGCATTGATGACCTCTGCTAATACCTGTCCATCAATGTCTGCGTAGCACTGCAGGGCAGGGTCGTTTTGGAGTTCCAAGTCTCTCCCCAGATTGTCGATCGCCTCATTGAAATCCATCTCAGCTTTTGTCCTTTGTCCATCAGTGAGAGAAGTCGACTTGGCAGGTGTCTTGTCACAGAGCACATCCACTTCTTGTGAGTTGACAGCATCACTGCGAGCCTCATATAGAGTAACAAGAACAGGACACTCTTGTTTACATGTCTCAGCAGTTTGTATGTCCATCGTTATCATTTCTGTATCGGCGGAAACGGAAAGGTTGGCAGGCGTAGACCCAGGTTGCTCGTAAACAACCTCAGTGATTGTTTTCGTGACCGCGGCGACTGGCTGTTCATTACAGGAGACAACTCTATTTCCCAGCTCACCTTGTGGAGCTCCAGCATTAGCTGCAGGTTCACCGCTTTCAATCAGCGCCACCACAGCGGGCACCTCCCGGGTGACTTCACCACTGTCCCCGGTAATTATTTCATCCACTGCTGGTGTAGCTGATGTCTCTACAACTTTGACAATGAAATCTTTCACCCCGCCAGTGCCTGTCATTCCTTGAAGATGGCTGGAGTCCTCTGCAGGGACGACTTCCATGTCTGCATTTTCTTCCACTTTGTTCTTTTCCGAGGCTTCAGTTACTTCGGGATCACTTTCCTCAAGGCCTGCTGCGTTTTTTTCGTCTGGTATGTCACTTTGGATGCAAAGGTCTAGAGGTTCATCTGTGATCTCCTCTTGCTCCACTCTGAATATCAAATTCTCACACACCTCACTTTTCATTGGTATGACCACTTCTTCTATGACGATCTCAGCCATCTGCTCCTGTGTGGTTTCATCATGAACAGTATCTTCTGCAGCTTCTTCTGCCAAAGTCACAGTAGACTGGCACATGGAATTTGCTCCACATGCTTCATCCTCCACGAGGACGATCTCCTCTTCTATAATCTTCGGTATCACGTATGCGTTGACTCCATCGTTGTCAGTTTGCGTCGAGATGTCCGCTTCCATCTTAAAGTCTGTCTGTGTTGACGTTTCGGCTTTGTGATGCAGAACTTCACGTGCCTCTGATTGCTCGAAGGTCTCCAGGGTGGCATCTTCTCCCTGTGAGCTAGACTCCTTTATCATTGAAAAATCAAGATCCATATTGTAAAATTAAACTTGGGCACTTGTTTCTGGGAGACGTAGAATTTCCAAGTGCCATGTCATGCAGCGTGGAGTCTGATTCTGATCTGCCTGCCTCATTATCATAGTACTCTTCACAATGACGGAGCACAGGAAAATTGCGCCTCTCAAAGCATTTTTTGCAGAAAGTGATGTGAGAAAACAGAGAAAAGTAGTTTGACACAATAAAAGTGCTTACCGGCTCTGAAACTGCAGCAGCAAGACTGAAACCCGTGCCATTCTCATTCGTTGTCTCTCCTTCTTGGACTTTGCTTTCTTGAGCTGAATCTACAGTTTCTTGCATCTTGCCAGAAACGTTGTCCTTTGTCTCTGATTTCTCTTGCTTCTGGGTGTCGGTGTTGATGAGGATGACTAGAGCCTCACTGTCATGGCTGTCGGGTATGACCACAAACGCTGTGTCCGCCTCCAGTGAGGGAGACTCTGCGTTTTGCTGAACTGTTGCGTTGGCACTACCTGCAGGGCAGAGGGAATATTTCTGACATTTCTATAACACAAATGTATGTAAGATAACACAATAAGCCCAAAAATGGCATACTAGTATGCATTCTCAGATAGACATTACAAAAAGCTAAGCTAGCGCATGCTTTGAGACTTGAGAATAATGGCAGAGGAATGATGGGATAACCAAGTTCAGCACAGTTCAGCCTAAGATATCAGGCTAAGCACATTTAAACCCCCATGAAGTCAACATGGGCTTGTCACATCCAGCAAGGCAGCGGACTATCCCAAGGTCAATATTTTCTCTTAGGCAGAGTGAAGGGGACGGTGGGAATCAGACATCGTGCATGACAAATGAAGAAGGCCTGTCCCCGTCACTGCCTACACCTATCGTTGACATTAGCACGCTCAGGACCTAACACACTGTTTACCCAGCTTAAAGGCCGTCAAGACTGATCTCTAACACATCTCTAAGTCCAAAGCTCAACGTCTGGCACTGGAATGGACACGGCGAATGACGACACAAGCAAAATTGAGTGCAAAACCCTGGCTTGTTGGCAGCTCATAAAAATGTTTACAATTTAGAGACTGCTATAACAATGTCTGCATCTCCTGTAAAGCTCTTGACATACCATCAAACCTTTGTATGACTAACTTCTGCAAGTAAATATGCAAAGTCAGGTGAGATTCTTGGGACTTTTTCAGAGGTAATCAAATATTTGGATTTGATATGGTATCACGGAAACTGCAAGTCGCCAACCGACAACATCAGGCAAAGACAGTGTCATATTCACAGAATGCTATGTTCAACAAAAATATAATCTTTTCCAACTGTGTTGGACAGAAATATATAATTTGGGGTAATTTCCCCCTTCTTCCTCGAAATTTTTGCATCTCATCAACAATTTTTGCATCTCATCACCAAAAGAAATACAATCCTACTGATAACAGATATTAAGTGTGATGATATTAACAAATAATAATACACAAATGAAGCTACTCACCACTGATTACTAAACCATTGGTTGTAGATTTCATTGCAGAGCTGTTCACTCCCTTACTCCCAGCCTTGTCATGCACTCTCCCATTCTATCACAAACACACCAAAGCAACATTTAGAAATGATTTCTAAATATTGGGATCGGTGCTTTGAATCACAATGTCGCTATTCATTTGAAGGAACCTTTATTTCTGCAGATGCACCTAACATCACATTAGTATAAACAAGTTTAACACGAACTCTTTACCTTGGTGAGTTCATGGCCTTTGGAATGTTCGTTTCCCATATTTGTTGTCTCTGGTGAGAGCTAAGGAAGGAAGTGTCACCAAAGCACAAATTAAACAAAAACAGGTACAAATGTTTTGTGTGTGCTCTGAATTCATCATTAACCTAGCAACTTTGATTGTATATCATAACGATACAAACATCAACGTGTGACAGGGCTGGTGCATTTTTACTACACCCTTGTGATTCTTCAACTCTCTTACCTTTTCTCAACCCGACAATAACAAAACCTTGGATCTCCTCGAACAAAGAAAAGTATGGTTGGTTGGCGTCCCCCCTGTCAGAGAGATGTATTCCTTCCTCTCCCTGCTCGGCTGTGTGCGTTGGCTGAGGTTGGCTCCTTTATGTGTGTGTTTTATTCGGGGTGGAGCCGCTTTCAAATAATGGTGGATCTCCACCGCAGTCAAACCTGCAGTCCACTCCACAGAGTGATGACATCTTTCAGTACAGGCCGGAATGATTAACTCATGCTAATCTGTGGCTGGACAGTGTGAAACTACCCCCACAGCATCAGGACACTGTTAACATCCTAATCAGGGGCACTTTGGCTGATGAATACAGGTGAGGACTAACACGATGTGCATCGAGGATATTTGTGCCTGGCACACCGCCAAGACCACGCATTTCCTTAAATCTGAATAATGCTCAGTGTAATGCAGAATTGCATGAATATAATAGAGGCTATTTTGTGCAATAGAAAAGGTTATACTGCTAATGGACCGAACCCAAAGTGTGCACAGAAAACAAACAAATAAAAGAAAAAACCTAAATGAAATAGTATGTAAGTATGAGGAGCCCTTATGTGTGTAGTTGTATTCCAGATGATAAAAAAAAATTGTTGTTTGATGTTCAATGTTTGCAAGTGTCTGACTTTTCACTGCTGTCAGCCTGTGCCCCATAATTGAATCATTTCTTGTAAAGACTTCCACGTTGTGACACTCATATCAGAGGCCCATCACTGAGTCAACACACACTGAGGAGAGATCAGACACACGCTGATTGTCAAGCACAAACCACCCTCTTTCTTCTGCTGCTCTCTCACTATCATCAGCCCATCATCACTCTTTATTTACTATGTGTTAGGAAATGTCGCAAGATTACGCTGAGCGTCTGTGTTGATGTGGCAGATCAATCAGATCACTAACAGATTTTGAGGAAAATGTTGGTTGTCTTAATGTTTCAAATATTTCAAAAAGGAGGTTTTGTTACTTCTTATCACTGCACTTTAGATATTTGGACCAGTGGTCAGACAAACACTTGGCAACACAGTGATATTGCATTAGAGCCCAAGAATGTGTCACATTCGGCACTATTTGTTTTCATTTGTTTCTAAGTAATATTTGAAAGTGAGACAACAGAGTAACGACAGTCATTTATTTCGTATTCCTGTCGAGGCCGATTGGCAATAATCCTCCTCAACACAAAGCTTCCCACAACGCTTTATGCAAATGATACGTTATTTTGCTACGGACAAATGCCAAATCATATGCTGAAGAAAATGGCTCTTGCCAAAAATGCGTTGTATTTCTTGCATGTGTTAAGTCAAAGCTTGGAATCCATCTGCACAATGTGCCATTGTAGCCTATAGGCTGCTTAGTGAGGTGGGAGTTGGATTCCCCTGGTTGTACAGTGTCCGAGTTCAAGCGAGGCAGAGCAGCTGGGAGACTGACCAGCTGGGAGACCTCCACCAATCTGTTGGTGGTGGTTTACTCTCTTTGGGTCGGAATGATATAAAAACACAGAACTGGAATTTCTAAGAGTGGCAAGGAAGCTGTTAAATGTGTGGAGGCATTTTGACATACATTCATCTCAAAGGTCATGCAGTTAGGCCCAGCTGCCCACCTACTTTGAATCTGACGTGTTTATAACGCTTACGACTTCATCGAGAAACCAAAACTTCATTAATAGTTGTCCAGCTATACAGCTGTATTCAGTAAATATTGAATCATGGGCGCAGTACTGTTTGCTGTTGAAATATTTACATAGCAGGAAGTTCCGGTTGATTCGAGGTTGCAATGTTGATAAAGACATAAGATATTACAAGCATGCAGATGTTAATTAACTGCACTGTAATCAGAAATTGAATAGGCAGATATGCAATTTTTGTTTGGTTTTTCATCATCCTTGATGTGTGTGATGAGAAATAAGTAGAGATCAATCATTTGTTACACCCATGGATTTGTTTTGTTAGCAAGATTAGAGAAGCTTTTTGCAGAGCCCTATCCTGGGTCAGTTGTGCAAATGTTTCTCCCATCTTACACTAGTAACAATTGTTTCAATGATGGATCTTTCAAAATAGAATACAGTAGAGTAGAGTAGAATAGAATAGAATAGAATTGAATAGAATAGAATAGAATGTCTTTTTTTGTCATTACAACTAGTGCAACGAAATTTTACCATGCTGTCCCCGCCAAAGTACCATAAAAGAAATAGACCTTGACGATTAGGTTATCAATGATGACCGGAATTTTAGAAAGGAGACAACAAATCACAAGGCCCCTCGTCTTGCATTAGACGCACTTGGACCTTTAGTCCACTAGGTGGCAGGAGCGTGCACATAGTTCTCTCGTGTCAAATCGAAGAAGTCATCATGGCGGCCACAATGAAGGCATCTGTAGTAAGTGCACATCGCAAGAGTAGATATGTCGCAGCTCTTACAGGCGTAACAGTTTCATGCCTTTAATTGTGCTGATGTGACCCCATCTAAAGATGTCGTTTTTGAAATTTATGAGTCGGTTGTTTTCCTATTTCGTGTCGTGGCCACACCCTCATGCACGTCCAAAGGCAGCAGCCCGGCGTTAGCATGCTACTACTTGTAGTGCACGCTGTCAATTTTTTACGTTTAATTTGAGATTTGGACGGGCATGACATGTAATATAGAGGCAGTTGTGGCTGGTTTACTTTTCAACGAGCACTACCGAATTCGGGATCACATCCCTATCGCCGAATGAGCGTAGGAAAATATGAACTATAGAAAATAGGCGCGTGGAAACAGTTGTTGAAATATAAATCGGAGGCACTTACACGCCAGAAATCGCCCCTAATGTCCGTGGAGTCAGATCCATTGCTGCGGATACTGGGCTGTCCATCAGTTTGTTTGTTGTCTGTTTGTTTGTCTGTCAGCCATCATAACATTTTGATTTTACTTTTGCAGGCCGTTGAAGATGTGAATGTGACATTTGAGGACCAGCAGAAGATCAACAAATTTGCCAGGAATACTAATCGGCTAACAGAGTTCAAAGATGAAATAGAGTCCAAGAAAGTAAGCTCCCCTACATCCGACACCTCCGACATGTAATGGTGTGTCAGTGACAGGTCAACACATCAACCTCTCTCTGCCTCATGTTTGCCAGCTACACCACACACTTGCTTGGGGTCGTGGTAAAGCCTGATGGAAGCATTTCCCTGTATTCGTGATCCCGTTCATTGATGCAAGATTTACCATCAAATATGACCATTTAATATGAGGGGAGGAGTGCAGAGAAAGTGGCTGGATGAAATAAAAATGAATGCAAATGAAAAAATATAAGCCATTGTGTGTAGTTATTTGCAGTTCTGCCACGGCTGAAATTAAGATGAAAAACACACAGAAAACTTATCTTACCCACTATTTTCATATCGATACCTGGAGTGTATCTCAATTATATTCAGAAAACTGTATTTAAAAATTGTTCAGAAATCTTCAAACTTATTGAATCTGCTACGGTTACAGGGTTCACCGTTGAAGTGAATTATTGTTATGCACATGTTCTGAAATGCTCTCCTTTTCTCAGTTGTTACAGTCACAACAATCTGCTCTACAACAATTAATGCTTTAATCTCTTATTTCCAGAAATCCCTGCAGAATTTACAGGATGCGAGTGATGACCTCATGATGTTGGACGATGACACGCTACTGATTCCTTATCAGATTGGAGACGTCTTTATCAGCCATACCCAGGAAGAAACTCAAGAGATGCTGGAGGCTGCCAAGGTAGGTTCAGGTCCTCATTCGACTCTCAGCATCTTGAAGGCCTTTCACACAAACATGTTGTTATAAACAAACAACACTGAATCAAAAAAAAAAACTATCGCATCCTCCGCACATGCTTTGGCCCTCAGGTCATTGATAAGAACATCTCTGTGTGAGGGTCTACTCGATGCTTCAACAGCCACAGCCAACCGATAGGTTCATTCCATTTCATTCACAGAACTCCAAATTAGGAGGGAAAGCGAAGAACTAGCTTTGACTAGTTTAATAGAAAATGGGGCTCATTTTTCATCTCGCTGACGAAAGTAATGGCGACACCTGCGGCATTTGTTTTAATTGAAACGGATTCCACACCTGCAAACATGCACTCAGAATGCCTGTGAAATCTGAGAGCACAACTATTGAGCAGAAGGCTGCCAAGCTAGCTTTTGTATTTGGTCATTTAATGCTTTGGCATCAGAAATGCAGCAGTTGTGTGTACATTGTGGTCCCCATAGGTGCAGTGTAGAGGCAGTTACACAGACAAGCAAATGTGCAATAACGGAGCGTCAGCGTAACCGCAGTGCCAACCCGCTCACCTAACACACAGTGAGCAGATTAATGAACAGGCAGTACGAGGACGACTTGAGCCCTCCCCCACCCC
>OMPJ01035183.1:10000-11775 GCA_900312935.1 Carapus acus | reverse complement strand
TGTGTGTGTGTGTGTGTGTGTGTGTGTGTGTGTGTGTGTGTGTGTGTGTGTGTGTGTCGTTTCTCGGACGAATGAGTGAGATCATCCTCCCTCGGTATGTCACAACACACAGGATGATCCTGTGTTCGTGTGTGTGAGTGACAGAGAGTTAGAAGGGGAGAGGGAGTGTAAGTGTGAGTGTGCGTGCGTGTGTGTGTGTGTGTGTGTGTGTGTGTCAGATAGAGTTGACTCTGTTTCGACTCCAGATGTCTTGGGGGGGAGCGTTTGTGTGAAGACGAAGCCGAGCGGGCGTGATTTCGGTCCGCAGGGGGCGGTTGGTGATGAGCCAGAAAAGGGGGCGGGGCTTAGCGTGCCCGTGTGTAATCCAAAGCGCCTGCGGCCATTGACATTTTCACCCTGATCATTACCGCTCATTACCTCCCCGCTGCGTCTGATCGGATGATTTTCAAGGTTTTGCAGAGACGTGATCGGGGCGCAAATTCAATTTTTCTAACCAGATCTGCTCAAAGCGACTCTTAATTTACTGATTCTGAGCGTTCGGCACAGCGGCGCTTCCTCTAACGCACAATAAACGAAACGACGAGCAATCAATTACCCAGCATGCCTCTGTTTAACTACACTGTGGGCTGTGCTTCACGCTATCCCCCCGTCAAAAAAAGAGAGAAAATCAGCTACTTTCCCTCCCACACGATCGCATATTGAGAAGTAATCTGCACCAAATGTTCTGAGGTTGGTAGCGTGGGAGCGGCGCCGAGGGGGAGACGGCGTGAAACGACCTTTGGTCCCAGACGAGAAGCCCGTCCAACAGGACGGCGTTTAATCTGCGTTTAAGGGAGACAGATGGACGGCGGCGGCGGCGGCTGCTGCGGTTTCGTAACATCATCGCGAAATGATTTTTCATTTCTGCTTGACGGGGCCGGAGAAAGGACGGAGGGATGAGAGAGGACGGTGGAGGCGATGGAGGTGAAGAAGCGTGTCTTAGAAACGCGGGTTAAAGAAGGCGAACGTGCCGCGGCCCCCTGTTGGCGGGAGGAGGCATTACGGCTCGGAGTGAGGATTCAGCGTCTGAGCTGTGTTTTCTCCTTCCTCGCTAACGCCTTACATAATCCAACAGAAAAGGAAAAAAAAGAGAAAGGAAAGAGAGAGAGAGAGAAAAAAAAAAAGGACCACTGCCGGAGAAATTACCACGAGGCTGAGTCACCATCGTGCGAGTCCTTCTCGGGGAGTAAACGCAGGATTGTCACGGCACGACAACAAGAAAACAAAAACAAATCTGCAAAAAGGGAGAAAAGCAAAAATAACTGTAACTCATTCACTGTTTGTTTCTTTCTTTTTTCCCTTCTGGAGCTGTAATTTCCCTCTGGGATCAATTAAGTTTGCCTGATTACAGCAGCAATAATAGAATCATCATCATCATCATCACCATCATCATCACCATCATCATCATCATCATCATCATCATCTACAACAAATCACAGACTTGTCATAACATTTGCAGGCTGGCTAATCAGCGTTAATCCAAACTTATTAATTGCGTCTTCCTCTTCTTCGTCAGGTGTTTTGCTCACGTTTCTGTCGTTCCCCCGGCGAGGCTAATCATCTTCGTCCCCGCGCGCCTCGCCGTCGGAAACCCGCGTTTTGAGAGGCGCCGCGACACAGTAAACAAAAGAAAAAGTTGCCGTCGTCACAAAGTCGTCTCCCTCCCTCCTGGCGGCAAAACACACATTTCCATATTTCCCTCCCCCCAGAAGTTGAGGCGCTGTCTCTCGCAGCGC
>OMPJ01035183.1:0-5000 GCA_900312935.1 Carapus acus | reverse complement strand
CACAGGCTCTAGCTGCGCCAACGCTAGCTGGTGCCAGAGTGCCGAATCTCCCTCCCCGCGACCCAAATTTACGACCCGACCTTTATTTGTTTAGCAGTCTGGGCGTTTCATAAGCCGGCTTGATTTTTAGCAGCGCTCCATAAATCGCAGCGATGAAATCGCTGGGTTTGCTGGGTGGCGGGTCTGCTGTGTAATCGTGTGTGGCAGCGCGCTGATCACACTCACAACTCATCTTCTCACACCGCGCGCCGTTATGGAACCAAGCTGCGACCGTGATTGTCGGCTGTTTGTGAATCTGGATACAGTGCGTTTTTTTGTGAAAAACGTACACCGGCCAGTACGAAAGGATGCCACAACAACAAAGAAGGGAAAACTGAATTTAAAAAAAAAACATGGAGAAACAAGCAGGATCTGCCGGGAAAACAGTACAAACCAAAACAGACAAGAGCTCAGCGCGCTTGCCCTTGCCAGAGCTCATCATCCGCCCTGGCTTAACTCGCTGGACTTTGTGCTCATCCAGCGAGAAACGTGGGGTGGGTGAGAGAACCACTGACAAACTGAAACTGTCATGACACTCCCGACCAGCAGGGGGAGCAAAGCAGCTGCACGCTGTTCCATTCAAAGTCTGGTCAAAGTTTGAAGAGGTTTTAAAAGATGTGACAGTGGAATTAAAGCAGAATTGTCAGGTAACAAATGGGCAGCAACCAAATGCAGAGCAGGAGTGTGTTTTTTTGCTAGCGTTTATTTTTTGTTGAAGTCCATTGGACTTTAAAAGTACTTTCTACACGAACGTAACCCGTATATTTGAAACACAGAATCAAAAACCCAGCAAATCAGAAAAAACGGCAGCCAGATAAGTACAAACCCACTACGTGTAAGAAATAAACTGCGTACAACAACCGAAAAACCAGAGAAACCAATGGACAGCAACTTAAATCACTTCTCAATTAGCCCCAATGGCTAACAGGTGCTCTCACTGATTAAGGGGTGAGCGTGAATCAGAGGCAGAAGTCCTAATAAGGGCGTGGGCGTGGCCTTGAGTACCTGCTCCCAGGAAACAGTTCAGACAGGCCCCAGCAGGAGGCGACAACAAGCAGTCTCCCTCGGTGAGGACACTGCCAAGAATGAAGTGAAGCTCTGGCTAAGATAAGGTGCCTTCAAGCCAGACGCATAAAAGTTAAAAATATAAAACTATTTCCAGCCACAGATCATAAGAATAAAGTTTACCCCCATATCCAGCTGTTGATAGTCACTCTCCTTCGCTGTTATTCCGACAATGGACTCATTTTAATATTCTGTCCCAGGTCTTAAAAGCTTCATCACACAGATTTTATCACACAGATTAAACTGCACAAAGACGTCCACCATCTTACCTTCTGAATATCCTCCGAATGAGATAAGAATAAAATCCAATAAAAGCACTGACGCAGGCAATTGTTGTGTGATAACACTCAACACACAGACGCCATATTTGCACCGTCAGCGTTGTTCAGGTTTGATTGTGGTGTCACCTTCAGCCAGCCAATCAGGCGGCAGCAATGGCGGCAGGGAGACAATAGCAGAAACAATGTCAGACATTTGTTTACGTTCTTTGCAGCTTTATACTTTTATAATTGATTCGCAGGGAATGGTTAATTATTGGGAGTGCACATTAGCACTGCTGCTAGCATGACCTTAGCGCCGCGACAGGTGCCATATATTTCACGTTTTTACTGAAAGTGTGAGGAGGCAGCTGGTATTTGCTGCTAATGGGTGTGTATTATTCCCTCAAAGGCTCAAAGGGGATGTGTGTGTGTGTGTGTGTGTGTGCGAGCGCGTGTGTGTACGTATGTGTGCGTTCTGAAGCTTTTCCGGTTTTATGAGCCAAGCCGTAACCACAAAAGTAAGTGTGTGTGTGTGTGTGCGTGTGTGTGTGTGTGTGCGTGTGTGTTTTTTCAGGCGAAATGTCAAGTGAGACGCGTCGACTCTGGATGACATTTCGTTTTAGGGCGTCACAGACAAAGAAATTGCCCGAGAATACAGGCGCTTGTGCCCGTGTGTGTGAGTTTGTGTTTACGCTTGTGCGCGCGCAGTATATGTTGCGCGCACACACACTTGCAGTCTAACAAGCTGCTCTTTATGTGCCGATACACACACACAATACACGCGGTTACTACATTGACACAAATATAACAGAGACAAATTAAAAGTGTCTAAATATTTGGAAGAATTATTTTTGCGCACGTGTGCGTGTGTGTGTATTCAGGCAGGCAGTGCAAAAAGTGTCTTGCATGTTCACACACACACACACACACACACACACACACACAGACTCACATACACACATGGCGCAGCTCCTCTAATTGGCCGAACACATGGCGTTGCTCAGTGTGTGTGTGTGCGTTTGTGTGTGTGTGTGTGATGCGGCGCTATTCCTGGCTCATTATAAAGACCCATATTATACAGCACAACGTGTGTGAGGAGCTTTTTTTTTTTTTTTAAACATTTAACATTCAGGCTTTCTGTGTGTGTGTATTTGAGTGTGCGTGTGTGTGTGAGCGTGTCAGTAGATTTAAGTGTTTAAATAAACTGGGCTTAGTTTGACTTTGCACTTTTGGAGCGGGTGTTTCAGAGAGGAAGCCAGAGATCACAACACTTTATCAGCTCCGCAGCTTTTTATTAAAAACATAAGTTCTGAGTTCAGGTCGACCCTCTGGGAAGCAGTGCCAGAGCCACAAAAGCCTGGATCAGGTAGGGTCCGTCTAATAATAAACATAATTGCACAGACGTCCAGAAACGCAAAGCTGCGAACGTCGGTGATAAAACGGGACGCTAACAAACCCAGACGGGCTCAGTGTGCTGAGCTGCTATGGCTAAGCTAGGCGGCGCTTCTTCCTCTGCACTGAGGGAATACGAGTCGGAGGCGCTGCTCTCCCGGGAATACACCTTGGGGTACAAATGACCTCGGGTTTCCATTTAAACACACTGGACTGGACTGGACTGGACACAGTTGCGTGGATGGCGAGGCAGTTTGTCTTGTTGACAATGGCACAGAAATCTTTTGCATTTTCTCCACCAAGCCCACCAGCTGTTTGCTGGTTCTCATCACATTTTACATTTCATTGCCGGGAATTTATGTTTTATTTTTGCTGCTATTATTTATAAATGTTCTACATTGCATATATTCCTTTATATTTCTTTTGAATATAGATTTATCCTTCTTTTTTCCCCTTTTCTTTTTCCTTTTTTATACCATTTTGCACCGGAACTCCGGACCTTCATTTCATTACACTATGTAAATTACCGTAATGACAATAAAAAGATTCCTGTTTGCTGAGTCCTGATTACTTGACCGACATGGATGGAGTGGCTTCATGGCAGATAATGTGGGGTCAGTACCGCCTCTGACCTGAAGGGGCGCATCTGGCAAAGATTACACACAGCTGTCAGCCTCCTCTATGAAATGGGTTAGCCCAATTCTCAAGGTACTAAAAATACAGTAGTACCTTGAGATTCGAGGTTTGTTTGCTCCTTGACTAGGCTCATTAGTCAGTCTGCTTATATCTCAAACAATATTTGATTTTATTCAAAATAACTACAATAACTGTCATGTGTGTCGGCCATTTGTTTTTTCCAGGCTAGTTGGGTTTGGTCCCAGTTAAGCACTTGTTGTGGGACGTAGCCTTTTCAGTTTCAATGCTAGTGCCAACCAAGATAAGATAAGATAAGGACGCCTAAAACTTGTAAATAATGATATCCAAAGTATGTGCAGATGTACGATAATGAGGAGAAGCACACAAGTAGTGTTTGGGTTTGTTAATTGGCATAAACACATTTTTCCTAATGTTTGGACGTCAGGTTTAATGAATTCAACACGATGCATATGTCTGCTTGATTTTCCCTCCTAAATGGGCACAGGGTATGTGTGTGTGTGTGTGTGTGTGTGTGTGTGTGTGTATACGCGTGCGCGTCACACCCACCCATCGCGCCTGATCCGGGTCCGTGTGCAGATGGACCCGAGCAGATGGTTGGAGGCTGGATCATGTGATAAAATAAGAACCAGGCGGATGGAGACGATGGAAACAGGCGAGATGGGGACTGATGTGTGTGATGACACACACACACACGCTGTTTGTTTGCCTGCTCCTCAACTTTGTCTTTCTTTCATAGTGGCGCCTCAGTCAGACAGCGTGTGTGTGTGTGTGTGTGTGTGTGTAGTGAAGTGGGACGCCTCGACACTGCTGAGGAGTATTTCTGGCAGCGGCTGTTACCGTGTCCTGTGGTGTGACACTCCTCACGCTGTGGTGTCAGACCCATACACACATCCTCACTACTGTACACACACACACACACACACACACACACACACACACATTCAAATATATCCAGTCCCACTAGTATCCCTACTGGTCAAAGCCTAAAAATACCTTCAATTAAAAGTACTTCATCACATTAGCATGAGAGCATTAGCAACATGATAAACAGACTTATTACACGGCTTGTGTGAAAGCTTGGTTCTGATTGGCCGATATTGGTCACGTGGGCGGTCATTATTTTCGTATAATGACCGCTCAACTATCAATAACGGACCGCTGCGAAATCAAAGACTCAGAGTTGAACTTCCTGCATTCATATCAATCCGCGCCAAAGCGTCTAGTTCCACTCCGGATTGTTTACGTACTGTTGCCCGCGTCACGCTTCGTCACGGAGCAAACATGAGCAGTTTAAAAATTATTTTCAACATATTTGGGAAGCATGAAACTTTCGATGCGTGGGTAAGTATGATACGTGTATTTCAAGCTGCGGCGACAAACACACGTCGGAAGAAGTGACAGAAGCGCGAACGTAAAAGCAGAGTACCTGTAGCCGTTACGGCACTATTTTCTCGCGGAGGCGAAAATATCGTAGCCTACACTCGCGCAGAAAAATGAAAGTAGCCTTGTTATGAACTATTTCTGACAACTGTATTATTCATTTATGTTTTAAGCCGTGTAATAAGCGCGATAATGCCCTTGTCGTCG
>OMPJ01035178.1:0-14141 GCA_900312935.1 Carapus acus | reverse complement strand
TTTTTGAGCATTATAAGTATATTTGCTATATTTAATATCTTGTGGATGTTAACTTCAAGTTTACTGAATATTGTCCTCATCCCATTTCCTTTAATGGGCAGGGGCCAAAACCTGTCTGAGACTACAAAAGTTGATGAAATAATAGATAGATGTGTTTTGGGTGTGTGTGTGTGTGTGTGGTGTGTGTGTGTGAATATACAGGTGAGCTTCCAAGGGTATAGCCACAATTTCAGTCAATGACAACTGCGACTGCAAGTGTAAGAAATGGGTGAATGGACATCTGACTTTCAACTGGCTGTCTAAATGCACCCCAAATGTGAAAATAGCGATTCACAGTGGTGTCTCTTGTGTGTTTGCAGACAAATCCCACCACACTTCCAACATATCTGTCAAAAATTGTGCTTGCCAATACAAAAGCAGCTTGTAATCTTCACCAAAACACCATTTTGTGATTGCTGTTAGAAGTGTGGCATTTCAAAATTTGTAGCAGTGATGAAATGTAGCCGATTACTGCATACGTGAGATGGAGATTCACATGAAGATACTGTATATATTCAAAATGTTGCACATACTCATTGAAAAAGAAGAGGGCATGCCCTTTTCTGTAATTATGCATCACTTAAAGAAAGCCTCTGGTGCCCGTGCCTGTACAACATGTGTTGCATTACTACATGTAGACTGTAGGATGCATGATAGTGTTAGCCAGCACTCTTTTCATTGGGTAAATTCTTAACATCTCAGCTTGTATCTAATTCCCTCCCAGAAGCAAATTTGTATTATTTGGATCTGCATGCCATTTGCTGATTACAGGAAATACAGAGCAACATAGATCACTTGCCCAAGGCTTTTCTATCTCAGTACTTGTAGACATTTATCATCTTTGCAAATGATGACAGAGGAGAATGGTGGGGTAGTAATTTAAAAGCAGCTGACAGTAAGAGCCTTAGGATTCAATATTAGGTGTCATTTCACAGGGGCTGTCACTTTGTTGGAAGGACAGCGTTGCATCTAAAATTTAAAACCAGCCGAAAACGGTCAACCTGACAGAAAGAAAGAAGCGACCGCCACTTTGACTGCTGATTTGCACTACTTACTAAAGCTTAAGTGCTGTGCATGTAACACACACACACACACACACTCACGCGCACGCACACATACGCACACACAAAAGCTACTAGACAGCCACAGTTTCACTCCACAATGGCACCTGTGTGGCTGGAAATTCAACGCAGACCTTTCCTACCCCCTCAGCAGACAAGGTGAATTGCTGTCTTAGCCTTCATGCAGCAGTAGTATTTGTAGCGTAAAAATAACTGACGACAGAGGAGTGAGAGATTCGTACCTGGAAGCATCAAAGCTGTCATAGGATCCCACGGTGTAATGTCTGAAAAGCTTTCGTCTGTCCGCACGGTCTGCCCGGGAATCTGCCAAATCAAAGCAAAGCAGAAAATGATCAATACTTATTTGTGCATTAGTGGAAATCGTTGCTGCACTGAAAAAAATACTAGAATCCTTGTATGGTAATAGAATAATAAGTGGCCCCTGTGGACAACGTGGTAATGGAAATAATGACTATTTCTAAGAGTTGACAGCTACAGCAGCAGCTACATTTTGTATGATATATTTCCTCCTTTAGTCTGTAGCTCCCCTGACATCGTACTGAGAAATGGGACACTTGCTCTAATATTTGTCACAGTAAAGCTCACTGAATGCATTTTACGTGATACTGGACTCTATATAGAATGATAGCAAAGTATGTCTTAGTAAACATGCAGAATGTTTTTGTTGCTGTTCATCCATCTTGGCATACCCCCTGACTGACACATGAGGGTGATGCAGTGCTCTCATGGCTGTTGGCAGGAGCCAGAGGATTGAGAGGTGAGAAGCATCATGAGTTGGTTACCTTGTGAGTGTGAAGTGGGGCTGTGAGGAGCAGCAAATGTTTTATCAGTGTTTCTTCATTTTAATGAGTAAGATCCTGGGATTAATCAGTCAAGCCTTTCCAGCAGAGACAGGCCTACTTACAGCCAAAACTAATATAGGTCCAAAAATCGAGAGGTGAACGAGCCGTTGAATCGTATGTTAAAAACGTCAACATGGTTCTTCAATTTCATGAAGCTGAAGCTCTTTGGAGCTACAAAGAGTCAAAATATTTCACCCAAAATTGTCTGATAGTGATAAAGACAACTAAAAACCGTTTAACTCAAGGTGCAGAATCAGTTTTAGCATCAGCTAAAGTATCTCTAAAATCACCAGAAGTGAGCAAAATGCCAGATTGTGTATGAGCTTGTTTGCTGTGATAAACTAGTCACTCTCACTCTACAAAGGGAATGCTGGGAAAGACTGCAGCACACAGTGACAAAGAAAAAAAATGAAATGGAAAATGATACATCTGAAGTGCTGGTATACCTGAGTGAGGGCAGAAAAATAAATACTGACAAAGCAATAACTGACTAAGCCACGATCATGTGTGTGTGTGTGTGTTTGTGTGTTTCTCTGTCAGCAAAAGAGCAGATCTGGGTGGTCTTGTTCAAGTCCATTGGAACACAATACTTCAGTTCAGTTCATATTGTCCTGAGCCCTCAGCCAACAAGTGTTCACAAGCTGAAGGACGCAGCCCTCAAACACCCCAAATCTCCTGATCTCATCTTCTGGCCCTCTTCAGTGCCACCTCTCCCTCTCCTGCGGTCTCTTTCTTCACATACTCTCACAGACACCAGCTGTCACGCTCTCACAGACACTTCATCTCCTCATCATGTCAAACACTTTTCCCCTCATTATAGTATGGTGATAGTGCCTGATCGTGGGGGATAGATTGTACCAGGAGGGAGATGATGGAACCAGATGAAGGGACATTACGAGACAGATGCCGAGACAGGCACCACAACTACTTGGGAGCCTTTTGGTTTCTATTGAGGAACAGGAAAGCATTAACGAATGACTGTACAGCTGAAGGATGTGTGAGTGTATGTTTGCGTGTGTGAGAGAGACAGAGCGAGAGAGGATGAGGGAGAACAGTATATCACAACAGACCCACTCCATAGCAACTGCTCCCTGACTGCAGCTAGCTGGTTTCTATGGTCACAGATCAATAGAGATGCTGCATGTGGTCTCTGTGTGTGTGTGTGTCTGTGTGTGTGTGTGCCGTCCACCCCCTTCCATGTGTGTGCACAGCGTGTACATCCGTGAACATGATTGTGCATAAAATGAATGTGAAAGAATTGCCTTGGGTTGCATCTGTTTTAGCGTACCATTCCCTACATTTTGCTGGTGTGTGTCGCTGCGTTTGTGCATGTGTGCATGGTTTGTGTTTGCAGAGAAAGGAGGGGAGAGGGAAAGAGAGGGAGAAAGAGATAAGGAGCAAAGAATCTGCAGCGGGTGTAGTCCTCCACGTGATCTTTTCGATACTTTTCTTAACACTTTGCAGCATTGTTGAGGAAATGGTGGAGAAATTTCATATAAACTGAGTGTCACTTTCATTAATGCATTTCAATTTTCCTCTTTAATTTCCAGCGTACACCATTCAGGTGTCTGATTACACTGTTGATAGCTGTGGCCTCAGCATGATGCATGCTGGGGCCAAACGTGTCTCGCAAGATTTGCCAACAACATTGAACTAAAACTCAAGCACCTGGTCACTTGCCAGCAAACGATCCATATTTTGTGTAAGCAGGTATGCCAGTACATCACAGTAAAGAAAATCATTATTTGCATATAGGGCAGCAACAGTTGTGATATTTGAAATTATTCAATCAGTCAAATGTCCAATTTAGGACATTTTTTTCCTCATTGCATCTGCTGGGATATCGTGCAGTATTAGCAGCAAATTAGCAACTCTGTGGTAAGCAGATGGCTTTTAACTGAATCATTAACCTCGTACAGATCATCATCTGCACACTTCTCGTTTATGTACAGTAACTTCCCTATTCATTATTGTGGGGTTGTTCTGTGTCCCACAGTGTTGTGCTATCATAGTCTGGACCAATTTGTTGTCAAAGAGTGGTGGTGACCACTGGTCCTTCAAATTTGTACAATCTGCATCGCCTTTTTGGATTCAACACAGGAAAAAAACTGTGCCACTGCCCTCGCCACATATACAACATGAGAATGCACTTTATTCACCAATAGAAAGAATACTTTTTAATGGTGACTAATGGCCCTTCAGCAGATTCAAAGTAATTTAAATAGATGAAGAAGAAATTTGTGAGAGTGACTGGACAAAGTGGAGGGACTTTGTAATGATGAATATTAAGTGGCTGAGGAATCTGGCACAACACCGAGGTTGATGTCCTTCAAGGACAAAAAGTGGGACATTAAAAGAATAGAAGAAGATGTAAAATGACAAAACTTGTGAAATGAAGTGTGTTTGCGCACAAGCACAACCTTGTGTGATAAAACTTTCTGATGTACTACACTGGGGGCACTCCTTAAAGCTGTGTCGGTGGTGTTAATGTCCTGTTTTGATTAGCGATTTAAGAGTTTGTTACAACTTTGACCTCTTAAAATGCATCGTAAAGTTAATCACTTGACTTAACCACTTAATGCTGCGCATGCTCACTGTTTTAGGGGCCATCTGTCCTAAAGGACCCTGCAAGGTAGTCAGCATCACTTGGAGGCTCATCATTATCATGTGAGCTAAACAAAATCTAATATTAGACTGGCGCGAGGACTTTTTAAAGGGGCACACTGCAGTGAAAGAGACATGTCCTCACAGAGAGTGGAACTGGTTGTCTGTGTGGGATACTCAACAAATCATCAAGTCAGTTCAACCCATACCACAAAGTGAATGTTCAACAAATTTTTAAATGACCAGGGGTTGTCGTGCTTTATGACTGCTATTCACTGTACAGTTCTCTGGAAGCATCTGAGTAGAAGTCACTGATAGAAAATTCAGGATTCTGATGCATTATGTTGTGCACGGTGCTCGGGTGCAGGCATGCATGCAGCCTGCTTATTTTCCTAACCTTAATTGAGTTCTTAATTGTTCCAGGTTTATTTTAATTTCCCTTTGGGGTTAATTCTTTTTTCCTGACTATGACTTTTATAAATGTATTCCACACATTGCAGCCAAAAACGGTACAATAAACTGATTCCTACCAAAGGCAATCTGTGCACGTTGATGAAATTTGAGTGCTCAAAGTTGAGCACCTAATCAGTAAATAGACTCATGTGACTTTTTCACTACATTCCTCTACATTACAACATGAAAGGAAAGGCTAAAATGTAATTTTTTGGAATTATCTCTGGAATTCTGAAGGTGAAAAGAATATCGATTTCCACACTACATTTGCAGCCGAAGACTTTGGTGTTCCTCTCATAAATGGTGCCTTATCAAAGGTCTCCATCTTTCTTCTCCATCTTTGCAATTGACAAGCACATTGTGTATCTTAAACACCTTTATTTTCTAATCCCTCTAATTCAATAGATGTCTTGCAGCAGGATTAAAGCCTGCTTAGACACGCTTTGTTAAGGAAACGGTGCTGATACTTGAGAGGCCTTGTGGTGGGAAAAGCGAGGCATTCATTCAAACGTTCACAAAGCGTTTCTGTGAAAAACACATTTGGTGTCGTGTGAGACAAAGGTCTTGGTGTGTATACAACAGGTGTGGCAAAGAGACTTTAACAAAGGGTAACAGCCACAAGACAAAAACAACAAAATTCAAATAAAATTAAGCACTTAAATTAAACTGAATATGATAACAGGACCGAGTGGTGCTTTTTGAAGTGCTTATCACGTCTCACTTCTGCATGCTGTTGTTCACCAATCAGGCACATCTATTCTATCCTGTCCATGCTGCTCGCTGTCCACCTGATTGTTGCACACGCGGCTTGAAAGGGTTTCTCCAGTGCAATCGTGCTGAGGTGGCGTTGTCCCATTCTTTTGTTGGAGAATGACCTGAGGCCAACATGGATTAGGCACCATATGAGATATTTCCTTTGCCAAGCACCCCAGGGAAAAGCTTCCAAACACAAAAATGAGGGACAGCCAAGGAAAGAGGAAGCACAAGTTGCCTCCAATCTGCCTCTGTCATTACCGTCTCACTCTTAAGAGCAGGGAATATCTGGGGAATGAGCATTGCTTGAGAGAAGACTTCTACAACACTATCTAGATGTGTCTTTGGACTGGTACTGCATGTGCACTGCAGGAGATCGCAAACTACGGAATTCCACTGCATCTGATTAATCTTAGAAATGTAGACATATTGCTGCACTCAGGTTAAAAAACAAAATGGCCAGTACGTAAGAAAGAAGTAATGTTTGTGGAGAGACGGAGCCTGGCGTGATACACTCATTAGCACATTCCAAAACAGGAAAATGTAGCACTTATATTTTTGTACAACAGCCCAAGGAGAGAGAATGAGACGGAGAGGATGGTGGAGATGATGTGGATGACTGTAGCACATGGACTTATATGGAGTTATAGCCTTACATTCAAATCGGTTGATAGGCAAGTTAAGAAAATTAAACATATCACTGCCTTTCTATGGCTAAAAATAAACAGCTGAGATACAGACATACTGTAAATCACACATCCTCTGCTTGCTTCGTTTGGCTAAGCTAATTGTTGCTGCAGTCCTCATATGAATGTATTCGATGTGCAAATGTTGTCAGAATTACTGTATTGACCAACGAATAGACAACGTGAATAAGTGTCTCCAAATTAGTTGTGTACATGTGTGGGACATTGACACGTTGAAGTTTTTTTGAGCGTCAGCTTCAAAACTGGGCGATGGCACTCATGTCTGTCCTACTTAGGTTAATATCGTCTCCTGAAGTGATCAGACTTACAGCTCCTCTCTTCTGTGGCTTTGGCAGGAATTTCTTCCACACAGTCAGCTGGAAACCAGCCCACCTGGCCACGGGCGCTGCCCTCCCAGAAACCCCCTTCGCCTATGCTTAGAACTGGGTCGCAGGAGGAGAGAGAGAAAGAGAAGGACAGGGAGGGAAAGAAATGACAGAGGGTGGAAGGAAAGATTACAATGGTTTCACAGCACAACATGCCATAATCACAGCAGATTCCCTGAAAGTGTCGACAACAACTTCATAAAATGTCACACGAGAATATTAAATGCAACCGTCAAAAAGACTGACATTTGCGAGTGCCCAAGATGGTGAATGACATGATTGTCAACTGGTGATGAGGTGTGGTATACAGCAAAAGCAGCAGACATTGATGCAACCATAATCATAATCAGGGACGCTGTTTTGTCTGTGTGTTTCTAATTTACAGGAATGCTAAATGAGCAAACACCACATTAGCAGCATTAGCTCAGTCATCAGTGTCTGGGGAGCACAGGGTGGCTGGTTCAAGTCTTGGACCAAAGAAGACTAGAGATGGATCTGGTGGCTTGAGGGGCTCCTGAGCACTGCTGAGGTGCCCTTTAGCAAGGCACCTAATCCCAACACCTGCAGTGGTGCAACCCCCTCACTCTGTAACCCTTTTTCCTATTGCATGGCATGTTACTGTAATGATGACTTGTTTGTGTATTTGCATGTGTGCATCATCAACATCCAGATTGTAAATTGTGAATTTCCTATTCTGGGCATTTTAAGTCTTTTTATTTTTTGTTTTTAGCAACGGTTTACCATGCTTGCCACATCACCAGGAAGCAAACAGAGAGTATCACCACTATAATGCTGAGCCTGCTGATAAGCTCTGCCTGTTAGCACTGGGCAGATCAGAGCTGACAATAGAATCTCAAATCTAGGCCAAAAAAAATCTAAGATTTATTTGATATATTGGTTGTCTTTTTGTAACCTTTTGCTTGAGGCCTTTTTGCTTCATTTTTCCACTGTAACAGAAAGTAAACTTGCTCATGCACCTGTATGTCTACAAAATCACTTAATAATAGTTGTTGCAAGAGGTACATTTAGTACAACTTCGATAAATGAAATGAACTGATACTCGCTGAGACAGCGATGTGACTCAATGGTGGAAATATTGCCGCAAAGTATTTGTTTCTTCTCTCACCCTTGACCCTGTCGTTTTTGTAGAGGTTGATCTCGCCCTCTGCCTGAGCCGTGTACGATCGGATCACCACGAAAAGTCGTCCGGGAACAGCGCTGTACAGCTTCCGCCTGGTGCCCACAATCTCCCTGTGACTGCTGGGACTAAAAGAGAAAATTTCAATCATCAGAGAGGTTTGTGGACAAATGACTTTATAAATTGAGTAACAGATTGTTATTTCTACCAAAGAAGTCTGTCTCAATATCAAAATATTGAAAAAAACTAAACAAAAACTACTAAGAAAAGTGGCAACAAAACACCTAACAAGTTAGAGAATGATGGTTAATTACTTGATATTAATTGAGTAACTCTGGTGCCAAGAAATTAACAAAATGGACTTCACCTAATTGGCTTTTAGTGTCTGACTTTTAGGTTGTGATGCTTTTTTTTGTTTGTGTTTCCCCTCCTGCACAACCCAACCACTGATACAGGTGCACTATGTATCATGCAAATTAACTTACACACACACAAGCACATGCACAAACTGACACCCCCCAGCTACACACCAACTACATTAGCACTGCCACCCATCTACCCACCCACACACACACACACACACACACATACACAGAAAGCAATTATGGGAGACGACATTCAGGGGCCAGCAGGCACGTGTCTTGCAATAGTAAGTGGGACAGAGTGTGTGCCGTCGGTGACCCACAGAGTTGCAGTGGCTTCTGGGTAGGAGACAGGATGCATTAAAGATTTGGTTGAGGGGAGAAAAATTTCACAATAACTGGTGTTCTTTTAGCCTCATCTCTCAATTTAGCCAAATATTGTAAGTGCTGGACAGGATTTTCACTGAATTCTGAATATCGTAGGTCTAACCTTGTGCGTGTTATTGTAATATCATCATTATATTTCATGTAACCATGCATAATAATGAGTTGTGCCTTATCCGGAGGAGTTTGGGGCGGTTGGTTGAGGTACTAGAGATGATAATGTAGCACCACTTAGTGGCCAATCCTGGTCACAACACCTGTAACGACCGAATGCGCAGCCATGAACAACACGTTTTTGTTTTGTTTTGTTTTGTTTGTTTTTTCAAAATTTGTTCCCCATTACTTTCTGTGATCTTTTGTTCCTTGATGCAAATTTGCTGACTTAATTTTGCACACAAATCAAAGCGCAAACCTGAACTAATAAAAGATAATATTCAAGCAGTACTGAGACATGTTGTTGGAAAACATAAAATACATGAATCTACTTGATTTATAAATTTTAATGCTCTGCCTAAATCTTTAAAAATCATACAATAACAATGGGCATCACCAAACTGTGTTTGAGTTTAAAACTGTGAGGTGTGTCCCGGGACAGGAAAGAAATAATTGTGTGCGAAAAAGAAGTGAATGAAGAAAGAAATGGAATGTAGAATAGAGGAAAAGACGAAGGGAATGGTGTTTTCTCTCCCCTAAGTGGGTCACCTTGTCCTGTGGACTGAGCTCCTCCTCAAACCTTCACAGGCCTTTGGAGAACTAACCCCATTCAGTACCCAGCGAGACTGCTCGCACATTTTCCCTGGGAAAGTGCACGATGAGCAGCTACAAACCCTGTGCAGAGTAGTGGCAGCGCTCAGAGTACTGACATACCTCACCGTGTTCTGAGCGCCCAGCCGCTGTTACACGTAAGCATTATACAACCGTATTACACCATTGTTCTCGTCCTCTTTGTAACCTTCATTTGTTTTATTGCACAATAGCTTGGCCCCGGTTGCAACTATACTATCTCAACAATTGATGATAATTAATAAAGTTGTTCTGTTCTCAAAGTAGGCCTCTCATGTTTTGCACTGGGAGTCCTGAGGCAAAATACCTCAAAACAAACAAACAAAAAAAAAAAGAACTGAGAGATTTTGTGCGTTGATTTTACAGTGTTTATGCTACTTATCTTGGGGAGTTACAACAGGTGCAATCTCTAAATCTACTATATAATATAAAGTAAAATATCTCAACTATACTTAATAATTTGTGGGGAAAGCAACCTCCTGTATTTATTCCATCTACAGTACATTTCTTGAGGCACAGTAGCATGACAAGGTGCCATTGAATCATCTACCCATTCAGTGTCGCCCTCAAGGACAAGGGCATTGGAGGTATCTGGAATAAATCTGTTTAAAAAAATTTGGGTTTTCAGAACACTGTTTTGCCTCCGGAGCCATGCCACCACCAGCCTGGTAGAGAGTCTGGTCTGAGAGTAACGTGTCAGGAAGGCTCCACACGGCCCCACTGTGGGAGGTGAGGAGATGTGGCAGAAGTTGCGGCGATCAGCTGTGATACGCTACGATCAAATCCCAGGCTGACAATGCTGAAATCAGACTTTTAGAATCAGATCTTTTGACAAGGACTAAATCCCTCTACGTGAAATGTGATTTCTTTGTAAACAGATTTGACTGTGGTCATAATCCAAGGGAGATTCTTTAGATCGAATGTGTGTTCAGACCTCAATATGATTCAGTGTGACTCAGCGCCACAATGTCCCCATAACTTTTGTATTCATGGGACAATGCTCACCCAGCCTTATGCAGTTCAATATACAATTACGACACACTTGCTGTAGCTATATCCCCTCAATATTTATCCTTTCTATTGTATTGATTCCCCCACTTTCCACAAATCCCCACACTCAGCGACAATACAGTTAATAAAGTGTCTCAAATCTGAGATTCTATAACTGACTTGCACGTGACCTTGGTTTGTGACTGCTGTGAGAACACACTGGTCTGATTTTTTTATGGATGAACGTGTCTTCTCAGTAACATCTCTTCTCACATCCCTGTATTCAAAGATGGGAACAGGCAGACAAACACATATAGTGCAATATTTCTTGTGTTGTTACACACCACATATGGACCATATCCGTACAGCCTTCTAGCATGGAGCCGTGAACACGACAGTCTAAAATAAAGACTGGCGAGCAGAGGGAAGCGTTAACAGCTCTGCAAATCCGTAAATACAATATTTACGGATTTCACATTCCCATAGTCGACACGTCACCATACTTTGCCACTGGTCAGGCATCCAAAGGTCGCACAGCTTTTAGACAGAGGTGATGGCCCCGGCGGCAATGGAGAAGATCTGTTTATGGTATTATTTTGCTGATTCGTATCTCTTTTTTTTTGTAGGGGGTGGGGTAAATGGGGCTAACCCAAGTGGCTTTGAGGTGCTAATTAGACAGTGTTGATTAATACCAGCTGTGCATAATTTGTGCTATTATTGGACGATCACAGGAGACACGGGAGAGATAGATAGAGAAAGAGAGAGAGAGAGAGAGAGAGAGAGAGAGAGAGAGAGATGTTGGTGTATGGTGGCAGTATGGTGTTCGTCTTCACCTCAGTGATGGGTTGGAACCAGGTTCCTTTCTATCACGCTGGACTGCCTTGACCGCCCTGGACAACCTTGACCTCCCCCTGACCACGAGCTTGACATAATATAGAGCCAATATAGAGGCTGATGTTGTGATGTATGTCAAGATGTGTGATTGTGGTTAACCATAAACCAAAGCCGCTGAACAACTGTGTTTGAACTCAGGAGAAAAATATAAACAGTGGAATATCTGTGAGTCAGATATAGTCCCCCTTTTCTGTTGGGCAGTCTTTGCCGATAATGCGTGCAGTCTTTGTTGGTGTCTGGTCAGGAAAAGTCAAGAAAACTATAAACGAAAGCAACCAATTGAAGTGTTTTTCCTGTTTGAAATCGCATTACTTCTTAGTCCTCCTCTATCAAGTGCTCTGTCAATCTGTGCCTGAGCTGCACATCCGTGCAATGATAGAGCACTTGCCAGTCTTGACACTGGATGCAGTTCATCACCGTACAGATTTAGCTGTGATGCTGTTGCCATGACATCCTGGGGATGACTGACAGCTGTCAGCTGCGTGTGTGTCTGCGCACAGGATTAGTGTGCTCCCGTTAGAGTGGGGTTCACATGCGCCTGTGTGTGTTGTATTGTGAGGGTGTGTGTTACATTCTATCTAATGACACGTCAAAACGGAACAAGGGAATGCCAGAGGGACGGTTATGTGGGTGGAAGGTATAGAGATGGGGGAAGGGATTGTGGGTAAGTGAGGGGAAAGAAAGGATGCACACAAGCAGCAACAGAATCAAAAAGGAGGGATGAAAAAAGAAATATCACAGCCTTTGAAAAGCCACATTGGTGGATTGTGTTGAGTACTGATAGTTAAGGGTCATGTCCACTGAATATGGCTCACGTGATGTATCTGAGTCGATATGTCCTCAAAGGATTCTTGCATTCATATCATCAAACAGCGGAACTTAAACACAATCTAATGTTAATTAATATGAATTGGAGAGTTTTCAGGTCACATGAATAATATCTTTTACTTCTAAGAGATCCATCTAAGCATTTACATTTATCATCATATACAATGGTTGGGAAGTATTGAGATATACTACTATATCCACTATATTGGGAAGTAGGTGTAGTAGCGTTACATCGCTCAGGCCTGAATTCCTTTAGAAATCTCCTCTCTAATTCAGTTGCTTTTATGACTACAACATGAATCTCTGCAAAATCCTGCTTGTGTTTCAGAGTGTATAATGTAGGGTGTGTTAACCTTGTGTGCGACCGTGGTGTACAGACAACCGAGAGTGTGCTGTTTTCACTTTGTCTGCGCCATGCAGGTGTTTGGAGAGAGAGAGAATAGTTTAGATGTGTCACTTTCAAAATAGACTCTGAAACAATAATAGGACCCTGGCAATCCATCTAATACGTCCCATTTCAGTCCATGCAGCTCATTTAATTGGACTTAAACTCTCCCAGCGATGATAGTTCCCTGCATAATTTCAGACACGGCACAGTTAAAATGTGACTTGTTGTGTTCCTGTTGATTTATTTTCTGTTTGTGTGGGGAGAAAAATTTTTGACACAAAAATGTTTCCGCAATTTCCGTCGCTCTCACCTGAAATCAACGAGTTCTTTGCAAGGGAAAATGTGCAACTCAAACTGGGTTGATTATGTTTTTAAAAGGGCAGAAGCATCCAATTACTGTCACAAGACAGGGAGGACAATATGAGAGCGGAGGACACATTTTCAAAAGCTCTCTCAACATTCAGCGGGGCATCAGTGGCGAATGTTATCATACTTCATATAAATACTACATACAAATTATACTACATGTATGACTGACACAACTTTAATACTATAGGAAATAGACTTGGTTGAATGCAAAACAAAAGCTTATACCAACTATAGCCAGAGTCCCCTGATAATATTTGTGCTACTTAGGCACGGCGCAATTCTAATTTCACGTTAATTCAAATAGCTCACTCACAACCTGTCAGTCAGCACGAGATCATTATAATTTAAATAAGCTCACGCATGATGTAGCCTCCAGTAACCCATGCATACATGCATTAAGTGAACGTTGCTTTGCAGTCACGTGTGCCAACATCAGCATTAGTGCACACACAAATAACCCGATCTGCAAATCTTAACACCCACAGGGTTTTTGAGATTGCTGACACATGACTGTACCATGGCAACGCGAAAAGTGTTGGTTTGATCACACTTCGCCTTGAGTGAGATATTAGGCATCCCACTCACTGCCACGAAAACAGATTATCAGTCGTCCTGTGCCACGCCATGGTACACCGTCTTCACATCAGAAACATCGAGCTAGAAACGGAGACGCGGTGACCAAGGTTTTACTTGACCCCAATGGCATTACCACATGACACTGTTAAGTCCTTTCACTTGACAGAAAACTGACAGTCAAGCTGAAATTGCTCTCTCTGGCACAACCCTTCCTCCATCCCACCCAAGGAATTTTGGTGGAACGTGTCAAAAGATAAGATGGTGATGATTATGCACAGCTGAAGCCAAGGCAACTGTCCTCCCCTATGCTCTGCCCCTTCTTTCATCTCTGCTGTCACTTGTCTTCCGATGTCCCGACCACTCGTCTCCCTCCATCCTCCCCCTTTGCTTTTATACACTCATTTTTGCAGCCTTCCCCCTCTCTCAGTTGTTCATTTTCACATTCCGTCAATACACATCCATCCACAGGACATTCCTCTCCTCTCCTTTCCACCCCTCTCTTCTTCTCCTGTTTTCTTCTAGTCTTGTCCTCTCTTCTTTATTCCATTCCTCTCCTCCTCTCGTTTATTTTTCTACAGTATGTT
>OMPJ01035175.1:0-13971 GCA_900312935.1 Carapus acus | reverse complement strand
TAGAAGCCTGCCCGGCAACCTCAAAGTTTACAACGCCAAAAAGCTGCTGCCATTTTGGTTTGCAAACAAATGGTTCATATACTGTATGTACATGTCTGTGTGTGTGTTTGTGTGTGTGTGTGAGTGAGTGTGTGTGAGTGTGTGTGTGTGTGTGTGTGTGTGTGTGTGTGTGTGTGTGTGTGTGTGTGTGTGTGTGTGTGTGTGTGTGTGTGTGTGTTGTGTGTCCAGCTGTGCTTCACCCCTCTCTCCTCATCACTGAGCTTGCAGCAGACCTCTTTGTCTACTGGCTCGGAGCAGGGTGGGAGGTGAGGAGCAGTTTGTTCATAATGGATTATTGATTGGTCTGAGAATCCAGTGCATCTGCACTGCGTGTACGTGTGTGTGTGAGAGCCCGCGGAAGACTGTGTGTGTATTTAAGACTCCAAGCAATTCCTCCTTTCCCACTATGTGCAATGAATGTCTCCAGTTTAAGAGCCACTGTACTGGGGATTGCGACGGTATTTTGTAAAGTACCCTCTCCATGATATGGTCCAGCAGGCTATGTGTGTGTGTGCGTGTCTCTGTGTGACTGTGTCAGTGTGTCTGTGTGTCTGTGTGTGCATGGCTCTATGTATGAGCTGCTACAGCTTTCAAAGCGGGCTGTATGAGGAGAATGTTAAAAGCCCACAGTGTGCGCTTACAGACAAAAAAGTATGTGTTGACAACTTAAAAAGACTCCTCTGTTTTGTGACGTTGTGTATGCGTGTTTGCATGCACACATTTGAATTGGAGCCCCTGGTGTGTATGTGTGTGTGTGTGTGTGTTTAGGATAGGGGTGGGGGTGGTGAGGGCTTGTCTGACTAGAGGGCTCATCTCTGCCGTGTGCCGTGTGTAATGTGGGCAGATCCCATCACCGCTGAATGATGTCCTGCATCGGAATGACCTACAATCATTGTCAGTGATAAGGTGACGGTGTGAGTGAGTCAGTGCGTTATGAAAGCCTGTCGCCGCAACCTTGGTTGTAGGATATTTGTGTCGTTGCTCCATGTCCGGCTGAATGAAGGTGCATCCCGACTGGGTGTCCAGCGCTTAGATTCACGGCCGTAAGCCCGAATACTTTCTCACCGTCCTCCATGTTGGAGGCCTTTCAGGTCAACCAGGGAAACACACTGGAATATTCGAAGAGTTAGACATGACGTGCGCCACAAGCTCAGATTTTTACACACTCCCAGTGGCTAAAATCAAACCGGTTTGTTTGTTTTACAATTAGACTCAAAACAGTGACAACCACTTGAAGTCTAAAAAGAATGAAAAATTGCGATATGATATTCAGCACTGAAGCAATCATGACAGTGGCCAGATAGAAGGGACCAATATTGCTTTTCAAAGGCTTTAGGATGATTTTTCTTAAGTGTTATCAAGAAAAATTGAAAATTCCAGCGACATGATATTTTTCTGTTCTGATTGAAGGCACTATGGATATTTATGTAGGTCAGAATTCCTGCTTTGGATGATGGACTGGACATAAAACAGAAAAATGCACAGCTGTAAACAGGTCCTCTGCTGGCCTCCCTGGACAGTTTGACACTGTGGGTTTCTAGATTCACTCCAGATGTGGCTCTCAGGATCTCAGACACAGAAATAGCAAGGCTGCACTGAAAGCCTGTGTATGGATGGGAAAATCAGAACGGATTTCCTCCTCCCGTAGACCTCGGAGGCTATGGTTCAGCGTAGAGAAAGCAGACCGGCACGGTTTCAGCGTGTACAGTGAGCAAAAGCTTGTTTTTGTTTGACATAGCAATCATTATCAGTTGAGTGGAGGCCTCTATTGACTCCCAGTGACTCACGTCCAGTTCAAGCATCTGTTACCATGTCTGATACATTATTACAACACTGACACTCTAAAGAGCAGTCATACTCATCTTTTTGATAGTTTTTACCAGGTGCATTCTACTGAATTGTTGTTTTGTCGTCAGCTTTGTTCGAGATCAACCATTCATTCATGTGTACTTAGTCATTGTAATATTCAGTGAATATCTAGAGCGTCTCCTACATCTTGGCAGCATTCCGAATGCTGCATATTTATGGCAATCATTACAATTGTTCTTAAAGTTGATGCATATATTACCACAATCTGATGTAATAAGTAGAAAATCACTCTCTCATATGTCCAGAAATTTGTGTGTGGACGTTGGTGTGGCGCATTAAATTAAAAAAAAGTGAAAAGCTCAATAATATGCCTCTCTCTTCCAAATCTTGTATCACTTAAATACAGCTTTGATGCACCACCTCTTTTTTGATGATTCTGATGAATGGTTATTTAGGTCTGTCCCTGGACATATTCTCTCGTCTTAAGCCAATTTCAGATTTTTTCCCCCCACGGCCTGTATGACGAGGAGCCTGCATTGTTTCCCTTCTTGTGGCTTAATCTTATTACATTTCAATTTGCACATGTGACTGTCTGGGCGGATGGCAGTGGATGATGGTGGATTTACTGTTGAATAGTCTCAATCTAATCTCCTACCACTAGTCAATAAGCCTATATATGGGGGAAGGCACAGTTGTGTACCAGAAAATATAGCTACCAAGTTATACTAGCAGAATTTGGAGAAACACCTCAAATGAAGAAAATTCAGATGATGCAGCTATAGATTCATATACAGCATTTCCTGATCGCTTAAAAAAAAGTATGCACAAGATTAAATTCAGTGAAGTTCTGCTTGTTTTTAATGGGTTTGGTCAAGTACAAAACAACTGCCTTATTCCATCATGCCTGTACTAATGGCAGAGGTCTGCACTGGGTAATGCTGCAAGTATTATCAGCACAGCGCTACAAATGCTTCAGTATGAACCTCTGCGAAAATAAGATAAGGACATGAAATTGTGCTGCCTTCAATATGACTCTGTTTTCTAAGTGAAGACAAATACCGGGAGTGTCAATTCTTCAATTTCAGTGAAATGCTACAGCACAGCCAAATGTAATCAGGGCAGGAAGAGCAGGTTTTCATTGGAAACAGTAGCTCACCATGCCCTGCAGAAGGAACAGAGCAAGTCATTCGGGTTGCACTGATTTCAATAGCATAAATCATTCTCTGTATAGATAGGTAGCTCTTGTGCAGGGTGCTCATTTTCAGGTACATGATTGTCCCTGCGCAGACTTCCCTCCTCCAACACCTTATTCACTTGTGATTATGATCAATTATCCACTTCTGATTATAGTGTGCCAGTAACTCAGCTTATGGGCTCTGTAGGCTCTGGCACAGTGTGTGTGTATGTATCTATGTATGCATGGCCTATAAGACCGGGGTGGCTCACCGTTTCAGGCTCAATAATAGTCTGCTTTGTTCAAAATTCTGAACTCTGCTCATAGCTGAAATACTAGCAAATGCCTCTGACCTTTAATGTGAGTGTCTGCTAATTTTGGAACATATATTAAAAGAAAACATACTTTTCCCCCACTTCCTGTCACCGTTGTTCTATCTCTCTCTCTCTTTTTTTTTTGAAAATCTATTTCCCTCTCTGACCCCATTCAGCTCCAGTTTGAGAAACAGTGCAAAGCAAACTGTCTGAAGTGCCACTTCCTGTTGTGTACTTAAGATCCCTGTCATGTGATAGCGTCAGTTGAGGCGCTGAGCATGAGGCCGGTGTGGGGAGGGAATATGGTGGTGCAGCTGATCTTGCTGATGTGAACACAACACTCCCACCCACCCCACCGCCACCCTGATTGTGTAAAGTGTCGACTCAGCCAGTGTGGCATCAGAGCTTGAAGTCCTGTGCGACACAGAACGCACACACATATACATACGTATGTGCGATTATGGTGCACTGCACAAGCAGGAGGAGTTTCGAGGCAACGGTGTGGTTCACCGGCTTCCAAAATCAGTATTTTATGGAGTATAAACTGTCAGTGAAAGAGTACAACACAGCAACACTGTGCAGAAAAAGAAAAAAATAGAATATTTTTCCTTTTCCTTGTTGCGTCAGTGTTCGAGATCTGCACTGTTGACATCTGAATTTGAAACAGAAAATATATTTTTTTCAAACAGTGGTTTGCCCGCCTGTCAATATGTCTCCACAGCACCAAATGCAGATCAACCCTGTGGCTCGCAGTCTATTTAGCATTGATCCATGCCAAAGCCTATTTATGAACGCTTAACTGGATACACTCTCTTACTTTCCTCTTCTTTCTGTTTTCTTTTGCAGGTGGTGGCGATAAATACACAGACCACTCGATAGAGAGCTCACATTTGTAATCAGAAGTTGAAGCTGCCGATGTGCTCGAAACCTGAAGAGAAATTGACCAGCCGGTGAAATGAAAAAGGAAAAGGGCAGGATTAACCAACCTTGATGCCGAGTCCTTGTCGCTGACAGAATGATGACCCAACGCTCACGTGAAACACGTGCGCCTCAATCTCACTGATAAATCGTATGCTATGGCCTATTCTGTTTAAAGCCAGATCACAATTTACCGCTCATGTCTGGATAAATGATAGCGCTACAGCTACTGTTTGTGGTGCCAGTGGGAGCACAGATAGAGTTTGAGTCACTCATTCACTGACAGCGCTGCGTGAAGATGATAGATGGTTTTGCCTGCAGTAACCAGACTGTTCTCGATGAGATGCTCTGTTAGTAGGACACCCTATATGATCAGAGGTAGATAGAATTTGAGCAGACTGGCAAAGACGCATGAGACATCCCTAGATGTGCAACTGCAGATAGCAGTAATTTGACGTTTTACGCGAGGTCGGCCTGATCGAAAGGCCAGATATACGGAGGCGACTAGTAGCATGAATCCCAGGGACAGTGTGGAGGTAATGGAGATGCAGTCGGGAGGTCAGAAGGAAAAGCTGGTTGGTCACAAAGCAAACCCAGGAAAGGAGATGGAGGGTGATGATGAGAAAAGCCCCGGGTCGTATGACTGCAACATCTGTGGACGCAGCTTTCCGTTCCTCAGCTCTTTGTCCCAGCATATGAGACGTCACACAGGTGTGCGACCCTATAAGTGCCCCTATTGTGACCACAGAGCCTCTCAAAAGGGCAACCTCAAAGTTCACATCCGCAGCCACAAACTGGGAACGCTCTCCAGCCACCATTCCAACGAGGATGAGGAAGGTGGGCCAGAAGAGGAGGAGATGACTGTTTCAGAGGGCCTGGACGGAGGCACGAGTCCAACCAAGAGTAGCTCAGCCTGTAATCGGATGATAAATGGGGACAGTGCGGAGGAGAATCGTCGGAAAGTGCCCGTGAGGAGCATGAAAAGAGAGAAGTCTGTGACTGAACAGCGCCCCTTCTGTTGCCGCTTGTGCGGGTTCGAAGCCCAGCGGGAGGACCAGCTTCTCAGCCACATCGAGAAGGTCCACATCACAGTCGACGCAGAGGAGGACACCGCTATGAAGGAAGAACCGGGAACTGACGCCGATCAACTCCAACCCCAGAGTGATGGGACATTTCCATGTGAGACTTGTGGCCAAGTTTTCACTCAAGCCTGGTTTTTGAAATCGCACATGAAGAAACATGCAGGAATCCTGGAGCACAGCTGCCGCATATGTGGACGACGTTTCAGAGAAGCATGGTTTCTGAAATCCCACATGAAAACACACAATACTAAGTCCAGGTCACGGTCCAAAACAGAATCATCCGAGACTCCTGCCACCATCAATGACGTTGCCCAGGATCCTGAAATTATAGCTACTTCTGTGACTTCTATTTATCAGATGTGCTCAAAATGTGGCAACCTGTTCCACAACAAAGAAAGTCTGAGGGCACACGACAAAGTCCATAGCTTCAACGATGGCAAGAAACCCCAGAGTCAGTCCAGAGCTATTGAGGACGAGGACTCGCCCGCTGCTAAAAGACAGCTTCTTGACTACCTCAATCTCCAACCTATCAAGGAAAAGCTCCTTGAAGAAGGGGAGGAGAATGAGAAGAAGATGTTAGGTCAAAGGATCCCTGAACTTGATCCGGTATGCAGCTATCAAGCTTGGCAATTAGCTACTAAAGGAAAGGTCGTGGAACCGGTTGAGCCCTCGTACAAGTCGTCAAACGGTGGATGCAGTTTTGGGGAGGAGGCCTTGGCAAGAGCCGCCGTGGTTTTCGAGAAGGAGAGCAGCCGTTATGTTTTACAAGGACAGGAGAGACGCAGCTCTAGCAGACGCAGCAGCTCTGGTTTGGTCAGCCACAATTCCTCAGGAGACAGAACACCAGAGAGCCTCAGCGACTCGGAGTACAGGCCTTCCTCTCGCCAGGACCGACGCCGACCGTCCCAGACACAAGTGTCGCCCAAGTCCAACGAATGCTTCGAGTGCGGAAAGGTGTTCAGAAGTCGTCACCAGATGATCGTCCACCAGCGAATCCACAGGAAGGATGGAGGAAGAGCATCGGTGGGAGAGAAGGAAATGACTCCAAGGGACGACAGATGGGGCTCCACCAGCGACCCAGAATCGGGCTCCCCCAGTCGGCCAAGCACGCCGGGTTACGGTGACTCTCCACCTGACTCCAGTCTTGGTGAACCAGCCGCAGATATGGGCACTGCCCATCCCAGAGAAATCTCAGGTGAGCACCAGTGGGTAAAGTGGAAATTTTCTGAAAATACATGTTCATGAAAATGAAGTGCAAAGCTACAAATTGATGTCTACTCGAGGACATCAGCTCACATGCAGTCAGATCAATGGAAGTGAATTAAAAAAAAAAAAAGAGGATGCAGCTCATCCACATGTCCCTTGCTGTGGAGTGGGGGATGGAGCCACTGTGTGGCCAGAGGTCAGAATTGCAGTCTAATGTGGGTGATCGCAAACTACTCACGACAGTTGCAATCGTGGCTATTAAACTTAACGAACTTGCAGAATTTATTATCTACCATAACTAATCCGATAATATGGAGCCAGGATTTAAACTGACAAATTACACCATGTTTCTTTCAGCAGTTAAGCACTGGAGCACAAGACATTTTTGGAATACCTATCATTTTTTTCCACCTCCCACCAGCAATAAACACTGCAAAGCAAAAAAAATAAAAATAAATAAAAGATGAAAATCATAACAAAGGGAGTCAAACTCTCAATCAATGCCAAGTTATGTCAGGTGAGGGATTTCTATATATGCAATGCAATTGAAATGACCGAAAATAGTTCACCTCTAAGTACATTGAAACACACACTTAACAGTGATTTCCTCCATTCCTCCCCAGTGGTGTAGACATTCAAAAATAGCTGCAGCATTTCTTCACTCCTGATCGAGCAGTGTGCTATTTCAGGTCTTCCTGTGTCAGGAAACTCCCCTCACCCCTTATCTGTATGTGAATATGTTTTTGTCATCCCTTTTATGCTTTTGCCACGACACCTAGTCTCTGATTTACTCTCTGTGTCACACAGCGTATGGAGTGATTCACCCAGCTGTTGTGACACAAGGTGCTTTTACCTGTCACTGCCATTCTTCTTTGATGCCACAAAGTGTAGCTATATCGTATTCTCCGCTTTTTCTCTTGCACATCATAAATCTTTCATTCACTCCCTTTAGATTTCATACCACATAATGACATAATGTGCAAGTCTAGATGCTAAATGGGATGAATCAAACCTCTTTTAAGCTCAGCCTATATTTAAACAATTAATTACAGATAAATCAATCTGTCAATCAATAGTCCCATTTCTTCTCTGTCACATCTCAGCATTTCCTACAGTCTAAATTTACCCCTTTGCACTGTCACTCACCCAGTCCTTTCTCAATTGAGCCAGGAAGACTGCAGAATGTCAGAGAGATTGGTTATTTATAGAGTCACCTCTTGGTGAAGGGAGATGCTGGAACTTTGGGGGGAAAGACACTCGGAGGACACTCTGCTTCCAGATAGTCTGGTGTCTCTTCAGCCACTCTGACTTTTTTTTGTTGATTCAAATGGGGATTTACAAGCAAACATAAATCAAAGCAAAGGACGTCAAAGTAGTATCAGAAATCAGACAAATATTGGGTTGATATATCAGCATATGCACTATGTCATCAGACTGTGAATGGTTTTCTAACGAAACTCTTAGCTAAATCTGTATAACCTTAGTTTTAGGGGCAGCATCCCAGTTAACCTAATTTTTTACCCCTGCCCAACAAGCAGTGGACTGTAGTCTCACAAAAAACACTGTTAGCCTGATGGATGGACACTTAGGCATATCAGTCTGACCATCTTACAGGCCAAACAGGGGAGGCACGAGCCTTCCGACTTCTTGGAGATTGAGCTCTGTGTTGTCTGATACTACCAACACAGTTGCTGAAACTCAGGTGGCAGGTTGCCATTTGTAACTGTAGCAAAGGTCAAATGTAATGTAATGGTAGAAGAGGTAGTTGGTACTTATCCAATCTGCCGGCTCATTAGGATCATAGGAACTTAAGTGTTTTGTCGCAGGGACCCCTTCTCGACAATAATGACAAAAATCGTTAGGGTAGCTTTAGTGTTGTTTGCTTTTATCAATGCCACAGCCTTCGAACGCGTCCAACCTACATCTACGCCCCCTTGTGGAAAGTTCTTGGAAGTGCATTCCCTATAAGGACACAGGATTGTTCAAAATAAAAAATGCTCTAACGCGGTAGTTATTTTCTGAGATAGCTGGCTTTAATCAGTTTATTTGCATTGATTTATCTCTTGAAGGTCATCGTACAATTTTTTCATGTTACAGTTCGCACAATATATGTTGTAGGATAATAACTTGGTAATTAACTTACCGATTATAGTCCCCTGGAAACTAACAATTATTTTGTGGAATGAATTTATTCACCATATCATTATATAATGTTTTTGTATCATTGAAATAATCAAATATCAGACATCAGTTTTACTGAATTCTATTGTTGTGGTTTGTTGGGATGATATGCATGTGCTGGTAAATACTGCAGACCAGTGGCTTGACAGTGGTACTACACCAAATGTTAAGCGTATGCAGAAGTACTGTGAATTGAGGTACACTGACTTCCTAATGCACTGACTGACCTTTGCATTGTTGTTGCTCTTCTCCACAGACGAGAAGCCTTACATCTGCAGCCTGTGTGACTTTGTGGCTGCGGAGTCTCATGCCTACTTAACACATGTTCGTGTCCATCATCCTGCTGCTCATGGAGACAGATCCAGTCCCCTTCCCAGCCCCAGCGCCACCTCTGACAGAGGCATCCCTAGCGGCTATCCTAAGCTGAAAAAAGCCCTCCTTCAGGGGATAAACAGCTCCTCCTCCCCACCTGCTTACCTCGCTGCCCAGTCCTCCACACTCCATCCCAGTATGACTCCTGTTGATCTGTGTGTAAGGCCAGAGGGACACAGAGGGTTGGTGTCCTCTTCTATGGACAGGAAGGGCCTCCTCAGCCACAAGTGCTCCTTCTGTTCCCACACCACCCGTTATCCTGAAGTGTTGTGGATGCACCAGACTGTGGCTCATCGTATTAACAGCAGTAGTTCCAATCTGGCTCCAAAATGGGCTCTCAAAAACAGGCCAAAGGGCTCCAAAGACAGTTCATCTTCCAGGAGACGCACTGGACCTCCACCAGTTCTGGAAGGAAAGGAGTGTCCACCACTCCCTCCCCTGTTGCGTAGCCAACGGACAAGACCCCCGGTTCCCTCTAGTGAGAATCTAAAGAGGAATAAACCGGGGTGTTCTCCTAGCAATTCATCATCATCCCTTCTCCCCTCCTCTTCCTCTTCCTCCTCCTCCTCCTCCTCCTCGTTCTCCAGAGGTTCCCCCGTCAGCACAGCCACGCAGGCTGGGCGAACCCCTGTCCGCCCGGGCAGCAGCACCAGCAGCTTCAGACAGATGGAGGACCAGCCTCGCACATCCCGCTCTAGGCCCAAGGCAGCAGATATTTACTCTCGGGGAGGGTCCTTGTCATCCTCCACTTCTATGGAGAAGAGCGCCAGTGCCCCAGCACGTTCCTCAGCTTCTTGCCCCAGCTCCGCCGCGGGGAGCAGGTTGACAGAAAGATACACGATGCCCCAGGAAGGTCTGGGCTTCATGCTGTCCAGCAAACATGGTTTAGCAGAATACAGCCGTGCCAGGAGCTTCACACATCAGCCAACACCCCACTCCCACAACCAGGGCCGGTCCAGCACTGCGAGGACCAGCACCAACACTCCGAGCTCCAATCCTGCACATGGCTATGCAGCCTCCTCCCAAACAAACGGAGCCACTCTCCAAAAGAACCACGCCTCGTCCACCCTGGCTTCGTCTTTGTCTTCAGAGGCTCGTGATGGAGCGAAGCCAGAAGTGATGGCAGGGACACCAGAGATGCCCATGGACATTCTTAGCTTCCTCAAAAATTACAACCCCCATGAATTAGCGGCACTGTACCACCGATGGGGCCCGGCCAACGCCTTAATGGATCCCACTGGTAAGGATGAATTTTATATCCATGCATGCCATTGAAAACAAACAATCCACAACATTGAGATAAATGTAAATCATGTCATGGTAGTGGTTATTGTATTTATTTGTTTACCTGAGGCAACATAATGTTTGGACTGGGAGGCCAGCTACGTGTAAATGGTGTCAGCTAGCTAAGATATCTTTTGTGTGGTTTGCTGGAATAATCACATTATTTCACGCATTGGAAGCCAGTGCCACACATTTTTAGTTACTCAATAGCACTGTCAATAAGATTCAGTCAACATCTTTGGAGGGGAGAACAATCATTCACTCTGGTGGAATTTCCAGCATCATTTTCACGATTTAGAAGCCATCATGCATTGAGATGGGCAAGAGCATTGCAAAACAGGTTTGAAAAAGATGTTTTCATTTTGTCCTCTGACAACAACAAACAACAGCAAATAGACAAAGAGTGTCAGTCAGCGAGGCATCGTCTTCAAGGGGAAAACCTGAGAGCGAGTAGGAGGAGGAAGAAGAGGCGTGAAAATGTGGCGTGACTGCAGAAGTGCCAGGCTACCCCTTTTGGCCAAAAACACACACACACACACACACACTAAACAACTCAATCTGCGAGCTCCTGTTGTGTTTTTCTAGTTGTGTAAAGTCTGGGTTCACTTTGTGGGCTGCCTGGCGCACACTGTGAAATTAGCATGGATGTGGCATCAAATGTGGCTCAGCCCCATTCGGAGAAAGGCCAACAGAACTAATGTCCCCCTGAGATGATGCTGATCCAGTAACGTGCAATGGTTGCTATTATAATAACATTCATGTCAGTTATTACAGTGAGCCAGCTGTATTTGTTCAGTTAACGTATAGCAGTGGTTAAGCAGTAATTTGATAAGTGACCTCCCTGTATTAGGTGGAAGATGCTAACGCTTTTGATAAATGATGGATAGTCACTGTGTGTTGACATATTAACCTCTGATATTCACACACTCACACTCGCTGCCTGGCAGAAAAAGACTGACAGACACATTTCTACACACCGACATGGCAGTGAATACCAAAGCAGAGCTGCATAAAGTGAGCTTACATATGTGCCTCCCCTGATGGCAAGGTAAGATAAAAGGCTGTATGTAGGGCACCGTGTGTGTTTCTGGCCATATGTGCTTTAAGATGCAAAACAAGTGCGAGTGGTGTGTGTGTGTGTGTGTGTGTGGGCGTGTGTGTGTGTGAGAGACGTAAGACAACCTTTGCATCTCTCAGCTCTGCGAGGCATGCCTAGTCTCCCAACTCCATTTTCCCAGAGAGCTGTCACAGACTGTTTGGGTCACGACTCTGCCTGATGAGAGACCCACACAGATGTGAATGGAGGAGGAAAGAACGGAGGAAGAGACAGAGTGAGCGAGGGAACATTAGGGGCAAAGAGAGAGAAGAGACAGAATAATTACCACACCAGCTGCTTTGGAAATGGTCATTACCAAACATGCGTGTTATTCGCCCATTATTTTGCAGTTGTGTCTCTGGGGTCAAGTGGGGCAGTGTGGAGCCAGGGGTCAAAAACAACAACCCCAGAGCAGACGCGTGACATCGTTGTCACCTGTCCAGGCGCATAGCATCACGCTCCGCCTTAGCCCTTTGAGTCACATTCTATACTGTGACCTTTTTTGAGTAACTGAGCACACGTCTTTCGGAGTGTGCGTATGCGCACGTCTGTGTGTGTGTGTCTGCTTGTGTTTTCCATCCAGCTCTGTCTTGTCTTTCATTAGTGCATCAGTGAGAAGGGCTGGCGGCCCTGAGCAGAAGTTAGAGTATCCAGAGGCCATGCAGTGGAGCTGCCAGAGACAGTCTCTGTCACATCCCCCAGCTCCCTGGCCACTGGCCCACTCACACACACATACATACATACACACACACACACACAGCGTAGACACACACACAGCACACAGCTAGCAGGCTTTAGCCAGGTATTTATTAGACATAACGCTGGCGGTGTTTATTCCTTTGGTGAAGAGGGGGGCACGGTGAGGTTTGTGTATGAAGCACCGCTTCACCTCTGGTCTGTTGTTAGCCAGTGATGGAGGTCACACAAGTGGTTGCGCTGGTGCCCTCCCGATGATGTTTGCATGGACCATGTACACATACACACACACAAAAAAGATATTGAATACTTGAATACATCTTCATAATGATTCTGATCAGAATCTGATCAGTCCACTGAGTGTCCACCAACCATGTAAGAGATAAATGAGGATTTTTGTAGACATCACTCTTGGATGTTCCTCACATGTTCATAGTGATTTGTGTGTTCTCATCAGCCATCATACACACAGTTTTGTTCCAATGACACTCAGTACTCGTCCTGTACCATTTTCTGCACTCAGTACAAAGTCATGTCCCATAGCAATTTATAGTATGGTGTCTTTTTTTCCCTATTTTACTGGCATTCTGTACGTGCAATTAATCATGTTTCCAGTGTTGGGCAGTAGCGGCGTGACAAGTAGCGACGTTACTAGTTTAACTACATTTCTCAGTAGCGTGGTCGTAACGTCGCTGTTTTCTAAATCGAATAGCTTTTAAGTAGTGAAACTATTTTACTGATCAAATAGCGCGGTAGCGTCCGCAGAAGCTATGTTTTCTCAGGTATTTCTAAACCTCAAACGCAGCGAAGCTTTTGCTGTTTTTTTTTATTTTTTTTTTTGGCTTTATTTAAACAGACGGGAGCACAGACCTGCACATGCGCGTGTAGCAAACAGACGCGATTCCCTGTCACGTCACATACCTGTCCTGCTGCTGATGGGAACGAGTGCGCAAATGAGGAGGAAAACAGAGGAGGCGGGAGAGAGTTCTGTGTCGGCGGAGTCGCCATGGCCCTACCTTGATAAGTTTATGACTTTAACTGAATCATCAGAGAAAAAATATGTGTTCAGATGCTTACTCTGCAATCTCAAAACGAAGCTGCTCTCAACGTCCAAGGCGACAAACACAAATTTAAGGACACACATTTGAATTGCTAAGAATTGCAATTCAGTCAGTAGCATCGGCCACCTAAGTGGAATTTTGTCTCTGCCTTCTCAGTAAAATTACATGCGGTTACACATGACAACATACAACAAAACACAATATATGATAAACAACCAAAGAGAGACTGTCTCTCTGATGCTAATTTTGAAAAGCTTCTGATTTGCTGTGTTAACAAGCACCTGTTGTAAATTGTTGAAAAAAATGAATAAAAATAAAGTAGCTTTGATGTAGTTGAAGTATTTTTTTCCTAAATTATAGCTTAGCTTACTACATTTCTATGGTGGGTAGCTTCAGTGTAGTGAAGCTTCATTTAATATGGAGTAACTGGTAGCTTAGCGCACTACATTTTCCAAGTAGCTTGCCCAACACTGCATGTTTCCTTTGCAGCATTAAACTACATCCCATGTAGCAACGCTAACATCTTTAAAAGGGTTTGAATTACACCTTGTTTACCTGACTCTCTGCGCGGTGCAATTTCTCCTTGCACCAGTGGCACAAAATGCATCTTTATCATCGTGCAAATAACTCATCGTCACATTATGTTGGGATGATTATTCAAACAAATGTTGGCCTTCATAAGTGTATGACTGAATCGCTTCAATTTTTTAGGAAAGTTTGAGGTCCAAATTAACAAATG
>OMPJ01035169.1:0-23826 GCA_900312935.1 Carapus acus | reverse complement strand
TCATGCCTCGCGCTACGTCAATGGGCTGTGCTGCCGCTAGCAGTTCTGCAGCACGCACCTTGCAGGTTTGGATACAACGGAGACACCACACTTCACTTTAAGGTTTTTTTTTTGGCATTGTTTTTGTGTTACACTATTTTTTAGGGATGTCCGATATTGGCTTTTTTGCCGATGTCCGATATGCCGATATCGCCCAACTCTCGATTTACCGATACCGATACCGAAACCGATATGTGCGCCGGTAAACGCTTCAGGAGCGCATATGCACTATTTCGGTGTAACGCAAGCATTATTTCATTTTTATCGGTTTTTATTTTATCGGTTTTAAAGCCAAAAAATCCGATACCGATATTACATTTTTATGCCGAGATCTCTACTATTTTTCTTTCAACGCGCCTCTTTTTCCACCTGGCAGACGCTGGGATGACAGTAAATGATGAATGTTCCACCTTGAATTAACACGGTCACAGAAAGATCACCTACTGTAAGTCATTGGTGAAATGGTGGAACTCTCTCCGCAATTCATACTGGAGACAACATTCCCATTTTCGCATTTGATAAGCGCTTTGGAAAAACGGAGCGACACAAGTCCGAAAACATCTGCCGGCTTTGACCGGACTGCCTATATATTCCATTGCCTTGACAATTCCTCCTGCTTTCAGGCAGAGTAGTGATTCGATTGAGTCATCTGTCTCTATGATTTCTCTCAGACCAGAGTTAGGCCTGGGATGACTGCGGTGACAGGCAGAGCTTTGGGAACTCCGTCCGAGTGCCTGTGTGTGTGATGGCTGCGGAGAGTCGAAGATCTTTTGAGGCGCAATCCTAGATACGGTGGTCTTGAATGGTTAATCCCACAGGTAAGCACACATCCATGCTCCAGAGGAGCGACAGTACGGATTTAAAGAAAAAACACTAGTTGGCCAGTCACTGGCTGTGACTGATCTGACCTGGGATTTTTTTTTTGTCAAAAACCTCAACAGAATTTTCCTGCAATCTTCAGCCAGCACTACTCAGGACATTGGTGCATCTAAAAGGAAACGGTCAAGTCTGAAAAAGTTGTCTGAATCCTCTGTACACGACTGTTTAGGAACATAAATGATAATTCACGTCAACTAGGATGTAAGTTAAAATCTGTAGGAGTTAGCGCATTCCATGTTTACCACACCTACCGTAGTATGGAGTCTGTGCAAAATGTACGACAGTTCATGAATTTCGTGTACTTTGGATGTTTATGGTCATGCTTAAATGAGTTTGACAAGTGGCTCATTTGGAAGAACCTAAGGCCAGGAGGCAATTGGTGGTGCAGTGTGTTTGAAAGCGGCTCAAGACCAGTTGGCACAAATGTCAGTGCCTGACTCAGCCACGAGCTTCCTGTGTAAAACCAAAGGACCGAGTTCATGCACCCCCGTATTGTTGCGTAACATATAGACACACATGCGCACGCACGCGCCACACCCAGGGACCGGGGTAGCCAAACGCAGTTGCGATGTGACTGTGTTTCAGAACGAACAAGGCCCCACGGTCACCATCACCGAGTCAAATCGGGAGGATGGAATTACTACGGGATTTAAGGTTCAAAACGTCCTTAAAACATTTACAACAGTAAGTCATTGTTGAGTTTCAATTGTGGTCAAGGTCTGTCTTAACAGAGGAAATCAATTATGGTGTGACTATGTGGAAAGGTTAAACAATTTGTGAAAATGGCATTAACTCCACGGACGTTAATCTTTAATAAAACATCTCACATACAGAATTACATTTTGAAATGCATTTTGAAATGAAGTTGTTTTGACAGTGTGGGGAAACACATTTGTGTTATCAAAAATCTAAATGTGTCAAACATTTACCTCACACACCTCCAGTTCTGTGTGATGAATTACAATAGCAAATGTGTAAAATGTACTTAAGTGTCACAACCTAAAATGTCTACGTCTCGAGTTCCCATTTCTCGCCGGGGACTGACGGGTCACAACAAATCAATGTGAAGTTACTCTGGGCTGACAAGCTTAGACGAAACACTCCAAGCCTGATGACAGTGCTCTCCTTGAGGACAACAATGTCCAACACACCATAATAGGTAGTTTCCTTGGAACAAACCCATGTAAATTGGATGCTTTGGCCTTCGCAGCCACCTGCGTGAACTTCAAACTGAATGATCTCTTGGGGGAAGCATTGCAGTGATGTGTTTGACAGCATTCTCCACAACAAACATCAAAACACAAAATGAGGCATGATCTTTGGGGAGAGCGGTCTTCCCTCACAGCAGATAACTGCCAGAGACTGTTGCAACCCGTTCCGTGGTCCGAGGTTTGGGGTCCAAACCTCACGAAAGCATGCATGGATTTATGTTTTATATGTCACCCATCCAGGCATCAAGATATCATCACTTAAGGATTCTTTGTCAGCCTGATCACATAAACAATATTCCTCAATGAATATTGATTTCTGTCATAGGCAGAAATATTCCTTAGAATTAAAAGAGAAATACTGGAAGTTACGGATAAGATACCTTGCTTGGTTTGAAAAAAAAAAAAAAAAACTTAAGCGAAGAAAAAATAATAACTTTAAAAATAATAAAAATAAAAATAGTAAATAAATAATAAAAATAACTTTTACCTCTAATTTACCACAACTAACCCCATGAATTTGCCTCATATAACTAGAAATCACAAGACACCATGTTGAAGCAGTGTGTCTGTGCAGCTATAAATATCAATATTTTGTCATCCAGCACCTTTAATTAAATTTATGCCTGGTTTCAGTGGCAACATGTAAAACCAATAATGTGAGAGACAGATTAGATTCCTTCCACAAATCTGAAACCTTCCCAAAGGGGCTCTAATGCCGTAATGGAGTGTCAGGGTGGCACTTTACACAGTGAACGTATTCATGATTAAGGTTAAAGCAGTACAAAGTACTGCTAAAAAACAACAACTCCTCCCTTAGCCGCCATCCATCACTCTTGCTGTCTACAAAAGTGGCCGGCTGTTGGCGAGATACAGCCTCGGCAAAAACGAGAGGGCGTCTCGTTGGCTCTCGCTCCATGACGGCAGAAGAGCGACGTCTGCCTCTGCGGCCCCGACGTCTAGTGAGCAATATGTTGCTCCCCTGCAACACATTGATGAGAAATGCACAGGAGAGGGAAGAGGGAAAAGACCACTTCTCTTTAAGCGCGCTCCTACTGGCACAGAATCAAGGGCAAGCTGCCAAGGTACTACTTTTCACTTTCCTGACATGAGGCTGAGGCAGGAAAGTGGAGGGAGGGGAGCAGGCGGCGGGCGGGAGCGGGGGGGCGCTGTGGGTGCGTGCGTCAGCAGGCCCGCCTGGGACTCCCTTGCCAGGAGGTGGGAAGAGCATGTGGTTCTTATCTTATCTATGGGATGGCTGGAGCACGGGGTCCAACACACACTCGGCGAGCGGCAACGGGGCGAGGGGGAGGAGAAGAAGAGAGCGGAGATGGAAGCGATTTGACTCCTCTCCGCAAACCTGCCTCATTTATCTAGCGCGCGTCTTTGCGAAAGTTGCGACCGCACGTGCGGCACCCTACCGCACGTGCGGCACCCTACCGCACGCGCGGCACCCTACCGCACGCGCTCGTCTCTGCGACCGCGACGGTTCCCTGTGGCCAAAAGTGCATCGCACCTTTCAGATAAAAATGTGTCTTATTAAGAAAAATGTTCCTGCAACCGCAGTGCCATCAATTTTAGGGACACGCCCCCAGGTGGTGGCAACTAACTCTTTGGAGGAAAACGGCAGAGAGGGAGAGAGAGAGAGAGACAGACACAGTGAGAGGGAGATTTCCATGGAAATGTCATTTGCATTATTTCCACCTCCATGGCCTAGGTCATTAGACATAAAGGGTAACGGCTATAAATGGCAAAGCGAGATGTAGATAAGGCATGTCCCTTGACCTGCAGTTTAATGGTGTGGTCACAGTCAAGCTGCAACGCTCAAACTGCAGTCTGGCACATATCAGGCCAACCTTCACACTCAAATCCCAAATGCCCAGATTGTTATCTGGTTGGAGTGACTAATCCGAAACTTTGCTATAGCCAAATGAACCCGCGTATGCGTCTCCTTCAATCAAGTGAGGCAATGATGGCGGGGGGGGCCTCTGAGGCCGATGACACCACGCACCGCGAAACATAGCCTGATTTCTGATTTGCCGTCTTGGACTCGCCGTCTTGCACAAATTGGGAGTTTTGACGCAGGGATTGTGCCTGTCCTCCCGAGCCACATCAATGATAGGGGGTCATGTTCCCTGCTCCACATCTGGACTGCTGCTGAACTCTGCAGCCGATCCGCCAAGGCCAGTGGGGACCTGGTAATGAGAACCACAGATCCCTGTGTCTTTTCCAGTTCTGTGTTCTTTTATGAGCTCTGACATGAGGACGAGTTGTAAAGAAATCTACATGCGAGTGGCCTTTTCCCATCCCCTCCGATTTTAACCCACGATAAGTCAACAGAGGGTCAACGGACGCCTTAAGGAAAATGTCATCTGTTTCACCGCGCATATCATGCAATGCGCTCTGGCACCGCTCCAGTCCTTCATAGCTCCTGACATAAAAAGGATTCCAATTGCATGGCGAGTGCTTTTTCTTTGGCTTTGACCGTTTTTAAAGTTTAAATAAACACCGAAGATGAATCACACCGAGGAACAATCTGGCGAATGCGGCCAAAATCTGGACTTAATTAGCCTTTCAATCTTTAATCAAATATTTTCATTCATATATCCGTCATACAAATGCCCAGATGAAGCACTTGTTGCTTTATGTATCAGCTTGGCTGATGATTTTCTGAAAGGAGTCGTAATGCGGGAGAGAAGGCATGCAGTGGTGCAGGAAATGTCCAGCATGAGCACTTCCTGCCTGACAATGCATCCTTCTTCGCCGGGTTAAGCAATTTGTCGACATCCAATTGGGTTTGAAAATGCCTCACAGATCACATTAGAGCTGACCCAGACTGACCTCTGAAAGTGACCAAAGTGAGCGACAAAACTATGCACACATGCTTACGCAAGAGCACGACACAGCGCAATGGTAAGCTATGCTGTAGAAGCTGCAACATGGAAGGAGCAATGTTTGGGGGGGGGGTGTGTGGTGACTGTAACCATTTGAATGAAACATTCCTGACTTCCTTGAGCTACAGCGGCAAATTGGGACCAATCAGCCACTCGGCAAAAACCAGTTACTTGCGCAAGAAAGGCGCAATGAGGGGAGGGTAAAATTTGTCGAGCACTGAAAGAAAACAAAACAACTTCAGGCATTTCACAGGAGAAGACACTCCATGTCCAGCACCTTCCGATGTCCTTCCGTGAAGTTGTTGTTGTTTTCGAGGACATCTTGCTCTCTTTTGGGAATACATGTGCGAGGGACTTCACGTGCACTGTGCCATCTAGAGATGTCCGATAATATCGGCCCACCGATATTATCGGCCCGATATTGGCATAAAAATTTAATATCGGTAGCAGATTTTTTGGCTTTAAAACCGATAAAATAAAAACAGATAAAAATGAAATAATGTTTGCGTTACACCGAAATAGTGCCTATGCGCCCCTGAAGCGTTTACCGGCGCACATATTGGTATCGGCTGGTATCGGTATCGGTAAATTGAGAGTTGGACAATATCGGCATATCGGATATCGGCAAAAAAGCCAATATCAGACATCCCTAGTGCCATCGATATCAAAAATAAAGACTGGTATTGCGACAGCATGCGTACAATTAAACACAAGGTGGTTCCCGACAAAATACAGGGGGGAAAAAAATGCTACATTTCGACATAATCCTCTATTTAAGAGAGGAAAATGAATAATGGCGCAACGACACTGAAAAAGTGTGTCGTAAATAGGGGAAACAATAATTCAAAGGAGTAATTGGCCAAAGTAAATGACACAGAAATGTGACAAAGTTGTGGAGCATTCAGGGTTGGGAATTCCAGCTCAGACAAACTCCCTGTGACCCGAAATCGGAGTCATCAGCACCGAAAGCTGCAATTGGGTCGAAATTTCACAACAATGAGTCTCGGCTTTGTAAAAATTCTTGTCCTTTTTTGGTAAACATGAAGGCAGGGTACCTACATATCTCAATAATCCATTCCATGACTCTAGTTTACTGCTATGTGTGTGCTTTGGCATCAAGTGTGTATCCAGGCCCCAAACTACTAAGTTGTTGTTACAGGAGTGCCACTGGAGGTCACTTGAGGTGCCATCGCCACTACAAGCATTATTCATGTAAAAGCACAGGAAGTCTAAAAAAAGCTACCGAAATATTTACCCGCATATAAAAACATTGTGGAAGTAGATCTTCGAAACAGCAGTTAAGTAGCAGATAAAGATTACAAACGCAACCAATTATCACTGTGGCCCAGATGTACGCAGGCATTTCATTTCTGCATCTGCGATCACCTCAAAAGTTCAAAATGAAAGTGTGCACTTGCACTTGTATGTATTGCAATGTATTAGTGGATTGCATTACTATTAAGATTGAGCAAAGAGTGTGTATTTGCTTAAATTGATAGAATAAAATTGCAAATAAAAAAGCAATTTACAATTGAATTGAAATCTTTCCTACCGAGTTTAATGCAATGTACAGTGAATAGAGCATTACGTTATCATAGCTTTGTCCATCCTGTTAATGGAAATTAGGAAATTAGAGAACAGAAAATTTCATTTTATATCATTAACTGTATATTTGAGTCAATCATTACGTTTCGGTGACTCATTACAGAATTACAGTCCTGATGCAACTTCACTCACATACGACAAGGGATACACTGAAATTAATTCAACATCTAATGCATTTCTAAATGGGCATTTTAAGTTTTATTCTCCTTTTTCTATTGCGGTTCTTTATTGTACAACTACGACTGAGTCCTCACCAATGGATCCGAATCGGCATTCAATCTGTCATTCATAAAGTTAAGTGAGGCTCAGACGAGCAAATAAAACGTGTCCTGCAGTGTGTGTGAATCGAACACCACGGTAAATATCGCCACTCATTCTCTCTTCATTCGTGCCGGCGCGATGTACCTACTTGCACCCAGGAAACAGTCCGTTAACCTTCTGAAACAGCTTGTTGAAGACGAACCATCTTCCATGTCGGATTTGTGAGCGCAAAAGGAGAGATTGGCCGCGGAGAAGAGTGCGCCTCTTGCAGCCGCAACTTAGTGCGTCTGACAAAAGCCAAAAAAAAAATTAAAAAAATAAACTATTCCAGGGGACGGGCTGAGATGATGGGTGTCCGCCGGAGCGTAGTGGCTGTGCACAGGCAAAGAGCTACGCGCCCCCCACACCCCTCCAACAGCGCTATGACCCAGCACCGCTGGCCGAGGTGTAGCTACGCTCTGTCCGCCTCCCCCGTCGTGCTAGCTCCGCTGTGAGTGTGCGGCAGACTGTCGGAGCGGAGTCAACGGCGCACACATAGAAATGGGAGCCAACGCACACACACACTCGCTCCTCACACGGTCTTTCACACACTCGCACACGTATGCGTACGAACGCACACACACGCGCGCACACACAGACATGCGTACACACACATGCAGACAGACACACGTACACGCGCACCGCGCGCGCACACTCACGCTCACACACGAGAGGAGAGCTCGCGTGTGTGCGTCATGTCCCCAGAAGAGTACAATACTAGTTCCTGTTGGCTTTTCAAAATAAAATCATCTAGTGGCGCGCCTAGATAATTTCTGACGAACAGCGACGCGTGTCTAACGCACTTAATGGACACACGGCGAATAGAATTACACTTAGGGCTTATAAGGTTACACTTAAGTTGGTAGACTTACAAAACACGATTAGATCTGTAAAGAAATGACCTTAGACCCGAACTTGAGGTCTGACACAGGTCACACAAATTGTGTGATTATACGATATGCCTGTTTTTGTGCGTGCTCTATGATATTATACCAAATCTCGTATTGCAAAATTGAATCGATTGATGAAATCCCCCCCAAATCGGATCGGTTTAGTACGTGGTACTTTCATTGTGAAAAGGTGAGTATCCCCCGAGAGACGCGCAATGACGCACGGAGCTGCTGTTCCTCTTCCCTACTTTCTCTGCGTAAAAGGGCCGAGCCACATGCCCACCGCGCCCTCCGGGGACACGCTAAACGTTTCCTGATCCACGACCCAGTGACCACAGAGGAGGGTCAATATTCTCACAGGTCAATATTCACCATAGAACTACAACGATAATACATGAAACACAGGCAATAATACAGAATACTGCTCACTTGCAGCCAGTCAATGGGTACAACTGAAGCCAGCCAGAAGCCTGATTGAAGTATTTTTAGGCTGGATGATTCTTTGCCCTTTGGTTGACCTGAGATCTGATGTCAGCTAGACATAAATGTGCATTGTCTGGATAAATGGCGATGTGTAATGTTAGTAAGCACTTCATCCCCCTCATCCCTCAAACTTGTAAAGGGAAATAGGCTGGAATTATTACACACCAATTTTTATACAGATTTCCTTATTTTTGTACAAAATAACCAACCTCCACCAGATGGCGAATCATAAATCAGGTCAGCAATTATCAAGTATGGCTAATAATGTTAAAGGCAAGACTTGTTTTTATGCCCTCACATGGGTGCCAGTCAAAGGGGTTATTTCAACAGTGATGTCATGACGCATTATTGGAATTGAATAATGGAATTACAATTTGAACTCCTATGAATAGGGTTTCTTCCATTCCATTCTGTTATTATTTTGGGCTAATTTAGCGACTTCTGCTCTTGGGCTTAAAACATCTGTAGACATTTGTGAGTTACTTGATTCATTATTACCCAAATCCATGAAATCTGCTCCTCCTTTAATACAATACAATACAATACAATACAATACAATTTAATTTGTATAGCGCCAAATCATAACAGGAGTTATCTCAAGGCGCTTTACAGGATGGAGCAGGTAGTGCTCCTCAGCATGTAAACAGTCAGGGGCTGTGGGATGGACACACAGACACCCAACACATCTCCCGTTAGCGACAGTGGTCAGGAGAAACCTCCCCTAATCACTTAAGACGTAAATTAAATTTGAAATATTGTCATCTAATGGCTTGGTAAAATTAATCAGCATAATCCTTTGTACAGGAAACTAACTCCAAATATATGCAGATATTTCCTCACGTTGCAGTGGTTGTGAAAATTTCGCACCCTTGCACAAACCAGTATACAGGTACAAACCACACAATCTAATTTTGAAAAGAAAATTTGAATACATATGTGCTTTGAACATACAGTATATAAGAAGAGTTTCCCTCTCATATATGTACTTTGTTCAAGTATAACCTCCACCTGAATAGAAGCAGCGTGTTTCCATGATGTAACATAAGATATTTACATGGAAAGAAAGTGCACAGAATAATTTACATAGTTTTAATTGAAGACGTGTCCTCTGTTTCTAGCTGTGCCTGAAAATTGGCAGGGCAGCATCAACACAACACCACCATGGCAGAAACAGGCCTGGTTAGAAAATAAAACGTACTTTAGCCTACCAGAGAATCATCGGTTGCTACCTTTTTGTACACTGACTACCGTCTCTTTACATTGACTTAAATCTTCACGCCACTGCCCCAAAGTCCCACCAATGATTCATTGATGCCAGGCTTACAAGCAGTTTCCCTCTTTGATGACCACATCGATAACTTAGCCGTAGAAGCTGCGTCATCTGCATTCCGTCATTTGTTATCTATGATGTGTGCATGATGCGCAAAATCCACATCAAAACTACCAGTATTGTCTTCTTCTGCGTCTTAACTTTCCCCACGTTTCTCTGACTTTTGCGTTTCCAGCTAGACTGCCCCCTGGTGGCCATCAGCGGGTAAAAATCTATAGATAAGCTGCATTGCAGTATATGCCGCAGGTTTTGCAGCGCGAGAAAAAAAATGCAGATTATAGTCTGAATTTGACGATATTTAATAAGATCAGTCGACAAAACTTTTAATGGACCAGGGTAATTAATTCCACGAAAATTCAATTTGAGCGATACTTGAAACACGGAGATCAGATGAGGTTCAGAGTGCTGCACTGGTCATGAGACAACAGAATTCCCTTCAGACCTGTTGCTCACTATCTTCACAACCTTTGATGACACAGAGCTGTTATCAGCACCTAACCAGCTACGGAGAAACGTGATACAGCAGAACCCGGGCCAGACTGGCAGTCCCGCCTGGCTGCAGGATTACGCACCAATCGTATCAAGAGTGGCGTGGGAGCCACTCGATCCCACCGGCATGTCAGCTATCAATGAGTGGCATTCTCGCTCTTCAAGTCACTCTCTCTTTCTCAATGTGTCGAGAGAGAGAGAGAGAGAGAGAGTTAGCGACAGGGTTGCAGAGATTCAAAATGTGCCAGCACCTTCCTTCCACTCTTACTTGCACAACATGCACATGACATTCTCCATCTCAAACCTTAAATGTCTGTATTTGGACACAAAGCTTGGGTCTGCACATTTTGAACAGTGAGTTTGCCTATATAGAATGAAGCAAGAGGCATACGGTTGAACAAAAGGGACAACAGGTAGCGACAACCTGACATTTTCTTCTCAGAGATGTAATATATTTGAGGAAATCTCAAATTATGATCGCTGTATCGTCATAATCTCAAGGAGTTCAGTCTCCATTCTATGTAATAGTGCCACACTGGCCTATCGGCGTTTATGCAATTCCAACATTTCCATGTGGATACAAAAATATGCATGAGCAGACGGATTTCTGAGCTAAAACTGTTCTCTGTTTATTTGATGAGGAGAAAAGACGCAAAAGATGGACAAACTCCAGTCCCAAGAAAACCTCTAAACCTCTGCCAAACTCGTTCTCCCTCCCTCTCCTCCTCTCCCCCTGTCGATCTCAATCGGTCCGAGCGGGCAGCAAACTCTCTTTTCTCTGTCGACATTATCCTGCCACTTCCAAATCCCAAATCCAGCTGCGAGTGGTTGAACATACTCGAAAGATTATCAAAGGGGTAATGACGAAACGCGACAAAATTGTGTGTCTTGACATGGTGTGTGTTTGTGTGTGTGTGCTGGATGTGGACCATCCCGCTCTCCCGCATTTTGTCCGAATCTCGGCGTGGCCGCTGTGTGCTGAGGCGGTGACGTTTCTCCTCTCAGCTGTTTTTAGCATGCATCCTCATGATGACTGTGGCCTCTGTCTGACACACAACGAGCGCACATTCTCTGACGTGTGTGCTCTTGTTCACACGCCGTAACCTCCCCGCTAGACCCCCCAACCCAACCCCTCTCTCCTGTGCATTTCAGACCTCATTCAGTTAAGCACATTTTCATTTCAAGGCACTGTACGCACCGTTTGAACACTGCGCACACACACGCGCGCACGCACACAAGCACACTGGTGCATGCAAGTGAAACATTTACAGATCACATGCAAACAAACTCGCACGCACAGTATTTAAACAGAGGCACATACGTATATCGACTCACGCACGCGGCCATACACACACACTTGCATCACATGCAGGAGACACACACCGCAGAGACTTCCAGTCCCCTCCCCCCCCACTGAATAGTCTGTTCTGACAATCCACAGGACAGCCGGCGCATTGACGTCAGAGGCAGGCCCATGAAAATACAGGGTCCCTGGGGGGCTGAGGGAGTTATGCACATCTTCACAGCTTGGCTCGCAACTAGTTCAGCCACCAATGAGCACATTATTGCCTCCATCTATGTGTTGGTTGTTGTTGTTTTTTTTTAAAAATCCGTCCGAAAATATAATCATGAAAAAAACAAAGAAAAAACAGGAGGGTCGACGTCTACGCAAACCCTTTTCAGAGCACAAATTTGCATGCTACTGCAATGCGGTTCATCTGCGGGAAAAAAAACAACAAAAAAAACGTGACGTCAATGCGCGTCATTGCGCTGTAATCTTTGGAGACAAATGTGACATAGGTGTATAATTCAGGTTAGCACGAACACAAATCAAAGTGCATCATCGGCCAGCCTCTGTCATACTCATAATAGCTGTTTTGAATTAAGTGCCGTCAGGCCGCAGTTTATCAGACGTACCCGCGGGAAACTTTTGTCGTCAGATGTCGTCCCCGTCTCGGGACACAAGACGCTACATTTGTTTGTCGCCGAATCAAAGCTATTAGCGGAACATTAATGTCATTGTTCTCTCCTCTCGTCCCTTCCTTTGTCTGTACATTCAAAGGTCTTGGATTTCACAAGATGAGGACATGACTGAGCGGAACGAAAAATAAAGACAGGAAAATGTTCCATTTTCACAGAGTAGGAGATCCGGAAAAAAACGGCGCCACCTGCGACGACATTGTGGGCAAAGCAATAATCCTGACACGTCGTCTTTATCAACAGTTTGCAGGTATTGTGAAAGAGGTGTTTGCGAGAGACAACATCACACAATAGCGCAGAACCTGCAAACCAAATACGTCTGTGGTTCAAGGAAATGTTGAGAGAATTGGGTAAGAGTAGCCGTCTATACAGCCCTTTAGTGCTGGCACCCTATTTCTACATCCACCTTTTGTTACAATGCAAACAGCGCTGCGGAGTGAAAGGGAAGTACACATGGCATTTCAAAAAAAACAACAAAAAACAAACACACAGTATCAGCGCCAGAGCCCCACCGTGTTACCTCTGGCTTGCACTTTCTGATTTGTTGGTCCGGACTCATTCTCCTGCAGTACAAACATTTACATTAATTTAACCGCAGGGACACACGAATGCTCCTCGATGCCGGCTTCACTAATTAGGTCTGGCTGGAGCTGAGGGAGAGCAGCATGTGCAGCCCTGCGCTCCCCGAGGACGGGGATCGAGAACCTTTGACGTATAATCCAGCACGAGCCAGGAGCCAAGCAAGCAGTAAACACCGAGAGCTGCAAAGCCAAAGTTCCCACTTTGAACAGCGACGGTACACAACAACCAGCACTGCGTGTCCAAGATCTTTCTTTCAAATAGATGGCGGAGAAAAACATTGTGGTTAGAATTTGCATGGGGTTTGGGAGGATAGGGTATGAGCCAAAAACAAACAAATCAATCGCTGGGATGGCATGGCTTAAATCAGATGGGCGACGATATATAATATTAAACAATTCTGGATTGATTTCAGGTTAATGGGAATATGGAATACGATACTTCTGTCCCAGATTTAGTGGCGTTGGAGGCTCTAATGCTGTCATATAAGAAAACATGCATCCATCTGTCCGTCCGGTCCATCCGTCCACCCACCCAGCCAGCCAGCAAGTAAGCCAGCATGGAGAGGGAAGAAATGCACCAATTTGCAGCCTGGCCTTGCCGAGGTTTCTTCCCTTTAAAGGAAATTTTTCCTCACCACTGTTGCTAGAGGGGGATATGTTGGGTCTCTGTGTGTTCATTCCGTAGACCTTGACCATGAACATGTTGAGGAGCACTACCGGCTACATCTTGGAAATCGCTGTTAGATAACTTCTGCTATGATTTGATGCGATATAAATTAAACCGACTTGACTAATTTCATTTCAGAGAAAATCCTGCACACTTGGTGATGAATGAAGGGCATTGCAAGGACCCTTATTGTCCTGTCACGAGCCATGTGTACACCCGGACATCCATTGACACCAGACATGTCATATTATGTTTTATTTATTTGATATGGACATCACAAAGTTATGAACCAGATACATTGCTTGAGTGTGTATAGCACTAGTGCTAGTTTTCAACACCTGTCCACAGCTTACTGCCTTTAGTACATGTCAATAAAGATGGGAAACAAGCGCAAACTCCCTTAAGGAGATTTTGGACAGTTTGTACTGAAATTCATTGCTTAATATTATCACACGCCTCCAACAAAGGTGAGAGTGCCAGGCCCGTCTTGCACGGTTATATGGTTAAACTATCGTAAAGCCAGACAGTCAACGATGCATAAACGTGCGCGGCATGCAAGCAACGCCGAAGATGCATCATTTCAGGAAATATAAAGGACTACAATGAAATAAACAAAACACCTGTGGGCTGAAGCTGATAAAAAAAATATGTGGAGATAAGCCGGCAAATGCTGCTAATGCAATTTTAGTGTATCGAAAATGTGTTTTGTATTAACACTCTTAGTGGGCGACGCACCATCACTCACAGTCACAACAGTCTGTTCTCCTGTAAATTTCACCCCTCGTCACGAAGCAGTTGAGCGAAAAAAACTGCAGCTTTTCTCTTAATTGTGTGCCACATGCCGACAAATTTAATGTGACCATAACACCTCTAATGCTCTCAGCGGCTCACCGGGGGCCAGATAGCATACTGTTACAGTAAATTTAAAAGGATTGAGGATTAATGCGGGTAATACGAGGGGACATAAAGAAAAAGAAATCAGCGCAAGAGAGAAAACAAAAATCCAGAAAGGCAGACGGCGCAGGTACGGAGCGGTCGATGCATGCTGTGGCAGGAGAAACGACATCGAGCGGATGAATCAAAAACGTTTAAATAGGAGGGAAAGAGGTGATAAAAGAGGCGCGTGGGGTTGGGGAACGTGGGGAAGGAGTGTGTCTGTGTCTGTGTGTGTCTGTGTGTGTGCACGCGTGTGTGTGTGGGTGTGAGGGTGGTGAAAGGGGTGGGGTGCGGTGTGGGGGGATATTTGCGTCAGAGCTGGAGCCAATGAAGTCAGAGATAGGGCAGACTGAAGCAGGAGAGGCTGTTTCTGCCACTCACAGCGCCCGACTGCTCCTCATGTCCTCTACGTCACAGGACTGGCACAAATTATGCCTGCTCCAACATTTTTCTCTCTCTTTCTCTCCATCTCTGCCTCTAAAACACACACACACACATATAATGCAATCTTACACACGCTAACGCTACAATTATTTACAGTATGTGCATTGCACACATTATCAACACCATGAAGGGATATTATTACAAGTTCACTCCCTGACAGTTTGAGCAGCAATTTAAATTTCATCCCACCTTGTCCATCTCCAACAAAAGGCACACACACACCCTTTTGTACACAGCATCCTAGCTGGCATCTTTTGATGTGTGTCGGACCTAGCGGGACATTAGATACCTCCATATCCACCTTAATACCCCCTGCAAAGCCTCATATTCCTGCCAAAATACAAAGCTGCAACATTGGTTTGAAAAAGCATGGCACAGTGATGCAAACACATGCAAATCCAGCCTCTTACAGTTGGCTGGAACCAATTCTGTCGGTGCAACTTCTGACCTAGATTATCAAATGCGTAAATTCGGAGGATGATTATGAGGAGCATGTGGTGAGGCATCTCTGGGGGGAATAAACAAAAGCTGCTCGTTTGCTTTGCTGACGTCACGCACATGTAAAACGCTTCATGGTGCAATCTTGAAACTGCAGGCAACAACAAGAGGTCAAGAATAGAGAGAACAATAATTCTTCCAGCGTGCACATGTGAGCAGGAGGAAAATGTATCCAAATCAGATTTTCGATTGTGTTTTTTGGGGGGGATGGGGGCGAGGGGATCGGTCTGTTATTCTCTCATAGAGACGGTTGTGCCCGTTCTCCCTGCCTCGGACTCTTTGCATCACGCTGCAGCGGCGCCACGTGACCGAGCGTCAGGCCCCCCAGCCCCTCCTTTTTTTTTTGCCCCTGTGACGCTGTTCGGACGACGACGACGACGACTGTAGCAGCAGCTGGAGCTCGGCCAGCAGAAAGCTGCTCCTATAGGCGGTGACGCAAGCAGGAGGCACGAGCCGTGACCTCATCAGCTCAGCGTCAAACCACCGCGCTATGCGGTGGGCAAAAGCAAACAACCCCTCAAGTGCTATACGGTCGTCACTGCGTTAGCGTTCAGCTCTGACCAATATCCGGGCACCGATGCCGTTTGCTCAGCTGCCCCGGCAACACCTACGCCCGAGAGTGCTCAGAAATCCGCCCGTCCTCCATCTACCAACACCCAACCCCACCGTTATTGCCTGCAGCCGAGTGACGTCACACAGCCAAGCATGTGTGGCTTTGCGCGCGCGCCGCCGCGCGCACAGACAGGCAGCGAGGATGCTTTTTTTTCGTTTTCTGGGGGAGCATAAAGCCCTCCTGACGTTAAGAGAACAGGGGGAAGGAGGAGAGGAGAAACCTTAATGTTACCGAAGAATCCATCATATTTACTTTACCTTCCAACCCACCTCGGTTGCGATTTTACCCACTTAATTACCGCGCCGTTTTCACCTGCGTGTCGGCGTCACGTGACACGAGGCGCGGGGTAGGTCATCGTGAGGCAACATCACATGGCGGCGCAGATGCCGCACCGTCCCCTGTCGTAAACGCAGGAAATACTGTGTGTGTCCCCCCACCTCGTCGGCATGGCCAGATCAGAGCTGTGGCACAAAGCAGGTACAAGAAATGCGGTGAGCAGTGTGCAACAAATAAATGGGGTTTTTAATCGAAAGCCAATATTGAGCACGTCCTCTGTGTTTTATAATAGAATCTGCTTAATTTGTGTGGGCCTGGCAACCGTGAGGATTTCCATCGATTCCAATTGTGGTTTGTTCTCCAAAGTCATCAGTTTGTTCCCCTCAAGGAGGCAGCTCAAGAGTGGCGAGGGACAAATCATCCAGTTGGCAGTTTAAAAATGAAAGACTTGATAGAATCACGTGAATGTAAAGCTTGTTGAGCAACATTATACACATACAAAGCTGAACATTGTGTGACAAGAGTGTGTATACATGTCACAGAGAGAGTCAGCGATAAGAATTTTTAGGGCGTGGCTGCTCGGAGATGGATGGCCTACACCCCTCATCGGGGACCAGCTATGGTCCGAATGAATTGAAGGATTGAAATGTGGACCCCGACGTACAGGCCTGTCAATCACACACCTGGCGGACATGGTAACAAAGCAGCCAGACAGTCTGCCCGTTTCCAGATAAAACGCACACACACTCATGAGGGATGCACACACACCTTACCACTCACTCAAATTTCATATGTACAGTGCAAATTGTATTTGTCAAATCTATGGTATTTTACAGTCTGGTATTCAACTATAATAAAATCAGACATATTGCAATGTTGCTGTAACCACTGTCATCACCAAACGCATCTCCCATCACCTTCCTCATCCACCTGGACAGGCCTGAGCACCACTGTAATGAAATGTAATCCTGATTATTTACAACCCATTCGTCATTTCTTGTACAAATCTGAGTAAAGCCAATTTCCCCAAAGTAATATCAATGGATCTGTCGGATCAGATGCATTTTGTTACAACTTCTCCTGTTTCTTCTTTATACTTTAGCTCCATCTAGTGTCTGATTTGTGACACTGAATGGGTAAATTATCATCGATCTTACGTTAAATGACAAAGGTAACATTGTGATCGACGTCTAAATATTTATATTTTTCAAGAGGAACAAATTCGCGAGAAAAAGAAAATTAATGTGTTTAGAACTTCTGCACTTGCTGCCCACTCCACCCTCTTGCACCACTGAACAAACTGATGATGCGCTAACTGAAAATTGTCAAAATCTGATGCAGATGCAGCCTTTGACGGAGCAAAGAAAATACTGAATAACGTACATGTGTCTCTACTTGCAGGACAAACGAGAAAGAATCCCATCATAGAAATGATAATTATGTGTCTTTCTCTCTATGGGGCTGCAACAGCAGTTTGAAGCTGCAATTGTGATGTCGAAACGAATCCTCACCAGCATTTGTTGCACGCTGACAACCAGCAACAAAGTCCACAAAACCCAAATCTTTGGCCCTGACAGTTGTTCATATTAGTGCTGAGTGCAGAATGGAGGAGCTGTCGGCGGCGTAGAACAAGCTGATCTTCTGTCACAGCAGCATAGAGGCGGTTTTGTTCATTAGCACTGTGCCATTTTCTAATGTCCTTCTTAACGTATTGTTGATGAGGTGGGCGCAGCCGCACTGATGTAGTGGAAAGTATGTGGGAAACATCTCCACCGAAAAGGCCGGAATGCGCAGAAAGCGGGGAGGGGGGGAAGAAAGATGGCGCTTTCAAAAAAAAGTTTGAAATGTTACTCTGCCACCCACGTCCGTCACACCTCTGTTCATCCCCGAGCATTAGATGTCTTTGCTCGTCACATGTTATGCGTGGCGTGAGGTCTTCACAGAAATTTCAGTGACAGGTTCCACTCAAACCTGCATTTATTCATCTCTCCAAGCAACAGAATCCATTAGTAATACGTCCTTATATCAAGAGCCTGCTTGGGGCCTCGCCAACCTCTGTGCTCCAACAATGTAATTTAATTTCAATACCATATCTAGGTGATTCAAACATTTCGACTTTACTTTTCCTGGCGTCACTGTTTTCACATGATATTGGCAACATTTCTGAGAACATATGAGCCACGCTGAATCAAATTTTCACCACAACATTTTAAAATTGCAGCACTCAAACTCTGTCACACAGAATAATGCCAGTGTGAAGACATTTTGCTACATAATGACCATGTAGAATACGACATGAACGTCTGTCATCCAGCCTACGATACATAAGACACTTGAGCTCAGCTCCAGCCACGCCGGTGTACCACTGTGGAAGTGCGACCATGAACGACAACAACACCGCACAATGTTGACAATGAGACGAGGCATAAGTCTGTATTATATTGATTGTCTGAATTGTAATCATGACTGATCAGTGTTTTGTCCACAGATATGAAAAGGGATGCTGGTGGAAATTCATCTGCTGCGACTGCAATGATGTTATCAATGTGTTTGGTCACAGCTAGAGCAAGGAAGAAGAAAAGAAAGCAGACCTGGGGTGGAACTCGACACCTGCGCGAGTTAACGCTTACTGGCGCGTGTGTGCGTGGTGTGTGTCAACATGAGGCGGAATCGCAGCCCAAAATGAAGCCCAGCTTTGGCAAACTTAAGTAAGTTCAATATTAACTCAAAAAGACGTGGTTTGTCCAGGATGGCAGACATAGGTGTTTGCATCAATTACGAGGACCTACAGACACGAGGCTCACACACAAACAGATAACACTGCAAACTCCACTCCTCCTCTCCTTGCAAAGAGTGATTAAATATTAGAAAATGTGCAAAGTCACCCCATGGTGAAACCCCTGAAATGCTGTGGATACATCCTTCAGCTGATCCAGGTTTTGGATGCATGTGGACTGAAATCTGTTCCTTCAGCACTGCACAACATGGCAGCGTCACAGTCAAACATCACTGCTTGGCAGTGGCAGATTGCCGTAATTGGAAACAGCTGATCCAAAGTATAGCTGAGGGCTGCTGGCCAGCGACGGCGGGGTATTGTGGAGTGCTGGGTTGTGGGTGGGCAACCAGGAGTGGTCCTGCGATTGACAGGTCCAGGCTGCACACCAAGAGGCAAGACAAAAAACGCTTTGTGCTGCTGATATGAATCTCAATGCCCGCGTTTCTATGCCTCCTCTCCCACCCTTCTCTGTGGACATCTGAGTGAACAAAAACAATCTCCATGAGAAAATAGGGGTTTGAACCCGAAGAGAGGTATAACCGTGCAGGGGGGGCCGACGTTGGCCAGGTTGACAGCGCAAAGCTGCAAAACAATATCTCAGATGCTCCACGCTGAATTCCATAATGCACGATAATAATTGTGGCAGATGTTGGTAAACGTGTACGTGCAAAGCCGGCAAAACCTGATACACTGCTCTACCTTTGTGATGCTAATGACAATTCTGTTTTGTTTTGTTTTTTTGTTGACGATGTGAAATGCTAACTGTTTGTGGCTAGTGTTGGCCATGCTGCTCTGTGATGAAGTTGCCTTTAAAAGTGCAATTTATGGGGCAGATATCATATTACACCGTTTTGTTTTGTAAATGTCTTCATTATGGGTTTATGGGGCTTCTATTTTTATAAGGAGCAGTACTTACAGACAAACCCAAATGCACTTTGACTTCATTTTTGGAAGTGTTATTTATAAAATGAAATGCGCCACACTGCTCTGTCAAGGCATTATGCACATTATCATGCAGGGTGTGTCTGTGATATCATTGGGTTGGCGTGTTAAGTGGCATTCAAAGGTGATCACTGGTTCCTTCCAACAAAAACAGGACTTACAATGCAGTTAACCCTGCACGGGTTAGCGTGCTAACTGATTTATCAGCAGAAATAATCAAAAGGTTATGAACCAAGGCAAAAATGTGGGGAAGGTTTGTGACACACTGTACATGACAAGCAAATAAAATCTAATTGTGGATTTAATATGAGGCAAACAATCGTTAAAACATTTAAAATTCATATAGGTGTGATCCCTGGATCTTTTGTTTGTCAGCTCGTGCTAAAAATAGCACAGCCACATCAATTCTAAAAACAAGTCTGCTGCGTATTTGTCGGAGTATTGTGCTTCACATGACACTTCTGTTTGTAACAATGGAGGAGGTTATGTATATGCATATTGGCTCCTTGGCAACAAAGTAATTGATCATATTTGATGGCAGTTGTTGCATTTCTAATTTCTGTGAAATTTTGCCATATATGCAAAGAAGGAATCTGAGACATATTTAAAAATGATCATTAGGAATCATCTGGATTTGATCCATATTATGATCAGATGTTGATTACGGGCACATGGACCCACAAATGCAGCGCCATCTTAACCTGAGCAGAGACGCATGCTTCTCTTTCTCTCGAAGCCATATTGCGCACCCATCTTTCCCCACAGAGATCAGAATTGTGCGCCGACCCGTCACCAAAATGACTGTGGCGCTAAATCACTTTGGTCCATGTGTGGCGCGTCTGCGTCTGTTTACGAGACAGGGAATTACGTAAATGAAAACAAAGCAAGCTGAGTGGCCTGACAGGAGGGGCTGCCGGGTTGAACCCCCATTACCCCCCGACGCGGCGCAGATGCCATGCACAGCCGGCGACGGAAGTGCCCGGTTCTCCCTGTGTGTTTACCGGGGAAATCTCTCAGATGGGCCTCCACCCAAAAAGACAGCGAGTTGCTAAATGTGGTGCTCACAGGTCAAATCTCAGGGAGTAAACAAATAATACTACACACCAGAGGGAGATGGGCAAAATGGAGTGCGAGAGCATTGTCAAATATTTGGAAAGGGAATTTCCCGGCCAGAGGAGAGGACATTAGCATAAACTGTGTCAGAGGTCAATCAGCCCCACTAAAATCCGAACGCAGAATCACAGTTGTATACAATGCAACCCAAAATGGAACTCGTCCATCTGTTGGGTCTATGACATTTCTACAACATTTCCAGCGCTGCCATTCAGGAAAAAAAGAAGGGACGACGTCTCCACACCCCAACGCTCTGCTTGGCCTTGAACTTGTAACAGCTGCCCCGCGTTATCCAGCACAGCCGCACCGCCGACCGTCACGTTTCAAAAAGCTGCTTCCTGAATTAGAGAACAGCTTGTGTTTGAGCAAGTGGATGAGCTGAGCTATCTCCATCCGTCCTCAAAAACCGGGGTGTTAAGACTTGTCTCCATCGGCTTTGCCATAAGTCTGCTCGACGTGTGTGTGTGTGCGTTGTGGTCAGAGAAGACAGGCTTGGTAAAACATGCTGAGGCACTGTTGAATGGGCCTGTTGCGGTCGGATCCGGTGTACTATCATCATCTTTTGTCTCCTCTTGATGTGTGCCTGTCCAGCTGACTAGAATATTGACCTTGCTGCTGCTGCTGCTGCTGCAACACCCATCCTTAGACAAGGTCCAGGATTTCATCTTTGGTCCGCTCACTTAAGGAAATGGACATTGAGTTTAGGACTGTTAGGCCATTTCATCGGTTTGGAAATTTTACAACCCCACATATCTTTGGGATTTTGTAGATTTCATTAGATACATTCTGTAGAACACAGGTTCTTAGGTTGGATTGAACCCCATGGGTTCGGTAAATCAGTCTCAGGGCTTCAGTAGAGGTCAAGACACACCTGACTTATTTGATTCCTGATGACACGCCCCGTTTTTTCCAATTAAGAAGGTTTCGGTGAATGCGCATACTATAGTGGGGTTCAGCACCTCCAACAAGGTTAAGAACCACTGCTGTGGGAACAGCCTGCGCGAGCTTTCATGGATACATTCTGAGGCAAGGTTACAAAATGACCCTCAGTGTCCCCGCAGCTCTGATGTCTTCACACAATTCAATTGCTGTAATGACAATAAAAGATTCCTGATTCCTGATGACCCCTGATATTGTACCATTAAACATAACGATGTATTCCATCGCCACAGCGATGCTATACGTCAGACTCCTGAAAATAACAATCACGATTCTGTTTGTGATCCCGCAACCACTGATGCTGCTCTAACTACCAGAACCGGGTTCTTACATTCCTCCCTCAAGGTCCCACATGCCCGCGCATAGGTGGACACTCTCCAACTTTCCCTACCTTGGTCGGGGCATCCTGCTGCGGACGGGGGATCTTCGACGCCCTCGTCGTCAGGACTTTTCCGTTTCTTCGACATTTGCTGTTCCCGCTCCGGTTGCGGTCCGATCTATCCAGCGCCGGGAGGAGAGGAGAAGAGAAGAGAAGGAGGCAGGAATCCTCCGGCGGGATATAACACGCACGCCCGTCAGTGTCGCGGGGACGCGAGAGGAGGAACGCGAGTAAATCTCAGTCCCACTCATTCAGATGTCCTCTCTGGGTCATGTCCTCTGTCCGGCGGGCTGCGGCGCGCAAACTTCCCAAGCGGTGGACAGCCGAGCATCTGGAGACCGCAGCCGGACACGGAGACATTAGCTAAGGGGTGGAGACGTATTTCCAACACGCAGACGGGCGCTTACTTTGTCTCTGACAAATGAAAAGAAAATCACTCACAGCGGAGGTGATTTGTAGATCACGTGGGTGGAGGATTATGTCCTATTCCCGCTCAAATGGAAATAACGCACCGACGATAACTTGTTGATCCGCGTCTGTCTTCCGTCACCCAGAGACGTTCTTTTCTTTCTTTCTTTCCTTTTCAAAGCACGGTCGGTTTAGGAGCGCAAATCAAAAGCCGGGCATCTATATTATTTTTTTTCCTTTTTTTTGCCCGAATACTTCGACGTCAGCCTACAGGTCTAATCAGGCGGCAGATGACGCACGGCCGACACGACGGGAACTCTAGGGTGTCTCGGCGAGTGGACACAAGTGTAAAGTGAGATTATCCGGACGCGCTTTAAGTGGATCGGAGCATGTGTCGCCTTCGCAACATTTGATCTGCGCGCAAAAAAAAGAAAGAAAAAAAAAGTTGTGGGTTGAAATTTGCGAGGGAGGAGAGAATCCGACTCCTCACCGCGCCACAACAGCCCGCAGTGTCCTCTCCTCTTTCACATCATCACCACCGAGAAAACCCTGTCTGTCCCCGTCGCTCGTTGCGCAAAGCCCCTGTCTCGCAATGACGAGGGGGACAAACGGGCATTGTGCTGTGCGAGGAGCAAAAAGTTTGTCGAGCACACAGATGACGGCGGTGCCATTGCGCAACTTTGAGCGTAAAAGCGACGAACGACGTGTTTGCCTCTGCGCGAAAAAGGAAGAAATGACGCCAGTAATCGATGACGTGTCTCTGTTGAGGGTGCGAATGGGTTCAAAAAGGTCGGCGGGGGCGCCCGCTTGTGCGTTGGACAGTTTTGGAGAGATGATAATTATCGCGACCAACGACCCCATCAGCGCCTCCATCAACGCGACTTTCTCCTATTCCTGGTTCCTCTCCAGTCGTGCAGCGGGAGATTAAGAGAGGGAAAACACGCACACACAAACATGCTCTCATTCATTGTCTCATGTTCTGATTTATTCATGAAGCCTCTCGGGTCAGTGGATCATATTCCATTTACTACATCTGGGCTCGATGTCCGGCTTGGCTCCTATCGCGTTACCCAAATCTATCAAATCCTTCTTGAAATCATTTTATGCATCATTGCTTCTCTTTGTTCACCCGAGAAACCGCGTCGCCCTTCGTAGTC
>OMPJ01035168.1:4588-20896 GCA_900312935.1 Carapus acus | reverse complement strand
TATTCCTGCCGCCATGTTCAGTCTCAGGATCTGTGTTGCCTGCGGTAATTGGAGTGTGTGGTGAGAGCAGGTGGGCAGGTGGAGCTTTGTGCGACTCTGTCATCACATTACCCAAATGAACACATGCGCGCACACACACACACACACTCACACACACACACACCCACACACTCAGACACACAAACAGAGCACACCTGCTTTCCTCTCAATGCACTCCCGCATTTTAATTCCAACATGGCCGCTGAGCTGACGTATTGTGGTGGCCTCTCAGCATCATGGCTGACATACAGCGTGTCTCACGCCTCACACACCACCTTCAGTTTACAGGAGCATTTCTGCTCCTTTTTGCTGACGACGCACACTCCAGCACTGTGGTCTGAGACCGATCCGGTTCATTTTTCAAGGTTGCTCGCCGCTTCAAACGCCTCATTTCAAACCCAGCCCGCTGAGCTCGGAGCAGCGGCGGGGGCAGACGACGGACGGCGGCTGGGATCTTTGGCGGACATTGACTTTGACTTTGTTTACTGTAGACCCTCATTGCCGCAGACACGTGAGTTTCAGCTGGAGGCAACATTTCCGAAACAAACAGGACGGGGGGGTTGACCTTATTACAGCCGGTGGCATTATGTCAACATCACGGGGTGCGCTGGATTTTCACCTCACAACCCGCTGACACCGTATACATCTCTCCCTCCCTCCCTCTCTCCATTCCTCCCTCCATCTCTCGCTCGCTTGCTATTTCTGGTGTCTTACTACAGCGGCGGCATTTTCAGTCCTGGATAAATGAAAACATCTAGATGTTCCACATACTTGATGTTGGGCCATACTTTGGCCTTGATGATGGGCCACACTTTATGTTTATGGGATTCTCCAGTAACCCATGAGGGAAATTGTGTCTCTGCACTGGACCAACCCTGGTTATTAAGGAGCAATGGGCCCCACAATAGGCATTCAGGGAGCACCTGCTGGGATTTAGTGTTTTGCAGATGGACGGTTTGTTTTGGCCTGTTTTCAGGCGAAACCTGGAATCAGACCTCCTTCCAGGATGATATCCAGATGAGGTTGTTCATTTTGGTGCCACTTTCAGGCTTGGCCTCAGAATAAGAGTCAGATTTATTAGCCAGCTTATTAGCCAGTAATGGTCCGATTTCATTTGGAGTATTGTGACGGTGACTTACTCAGTGGTGCATTATTATCATAAGCATTATTATAAGGTGTATTATTATTATAAGAATTATTCATTTATTTATCAGGTGCTGTGGTCATAATATGTGTTGATTTAAATGTTTGTGTTCTGTGCACAGACCCACATCTCCCCAGCAGTGAGGCTCAGTTAGCAGCTCGACCTCAGGAGGCCTTGCAATTACTGCAGCCGTGGACACGCCATGAAAACTGACTAATGGGCGCCGTTAAGAGCTTTCATCCTCAGGCTGGTTAGTACTAAAGATCTCTGATTAGTTAATGTCAGGAACTGGAGGGAAACAGATAGCCGGTCAGCTCATGTCGACGAGGATCCCCGGCACGCATTTCAAGGGGCGTATTTCTCTCTGACTGACTCTTCCAATCGCGATTGACATTTTGCGAAGACAATTGGATAAGTGCGCCACTCGCTGCTTTGCCTTCTTCATAGATTTACACTGCAGCCGCAGTACAGATAAAACAGAAAAACGGCCTTAGGAGATTTATGCTAGGAAGGTTACTTTATTTTGACCTGAGCCTGGAAGCCCCAGGCTGCCGCTTTGTTGGCTGAGACTACACGGATAAGTTAATAACATAAAAAGCCTCCAGGCTCTTGTCATATCCAGCCAAAGGGACATATTTTTAGAGACAGGAAGGTGCATTCTCACTTTGACTGGTTGATGTCCTTAATAAAGAAAGCTGCAATAAAATGCAGAGAATAACCAATGAAAATTTCAATCTTTTTCAAGAAAATATCCATATAATGTGTTAACGGGTACCATCCTTGTTTACCTACAGACTAAGAAAAACGCTCTGCAAGGGTAGAAAAATCTCTAAATTAATAATTCAAGAAACTCAGCAAGGACTGAAGAGGCCACCATCACTCCCCTCTGCCACCTTTGCCAGGTTTTGGCCTTTGAACACGGATCGAATCCAGACTGGCTCCTTGGAGCAGCCAGGAGTAAATAGCATAATCCCCCTCCGGCTCCTCCCTCCCCACCTCACGATGCTCCGTGACAGGTCTTGGCCTCCTTCCACATTTTACTGCGTCACATTCGTGTGGCTCCTTCCTTCCCCCCCAGAGGTGTTGCTCAGAGAATCACACAGGCGGACAGGCTGCGCGCACCGAAGCCTGCCTCACGTAGGGTGCAGCAGCTGGGTGAACGCTGAGGACAGCGTGTTCGCATCGCATCACGCGAGCCTCGTGAATTCCTGCGCTCGATCCCTGCGTGATCATAATGGAGAGAAACCGACGGTGATGCCGCTTATTGAGCCCTCAGCAGCACGAGGCTCCACCGAGAAACCTTCAGCTTTCAGCAGGACAATCACTGAAAAGGGCGAAGGGGGAAAGATGGACGTGTTTCTATTCAGAAATATTGATATTCGGTGAATTATGCGCTGGAATCTGAGTTGTTTGAGCCTGTGTGTGCGTGTGTGTGTGTGTGTGTGTGTGTGTGTGTGTGTGTGTCAGTGCAGCAGTTTGGGCTCGTCAGTATTCCGGCTGCTCTCCATCCAAGCTCTCACTATTCACCAAGCATACGGACACCAGAGAGACATAAAGGAAACCAATCAGCATCACCACCTCTCCTGTTGCCATGGTAACACGTCATACACACACACACACACACACACACACCCTCCTTTCAACTTTAACGATATAAATGGGATCTTATCGCAAACTGAATTACAGTTTACAGTTTCCCGCTCAATAATACATGTTCTTGGATGAGCGGCGAGGGGAGCGTGTGTGTGGAGCGGCCCACGCTCTGCTCAGCTCGCCGCCCCTCCTCCTCCTCCTCCTCCTCCTCTTCTTCTTCCTCTCTGACTTTGTTAACATCCCCCTGGTCTCACTGTAACAAGCGCACAGCTGCTGGGTGTTGCCTGTTGGAGCACTGACGAGTTCATTAGTCAATCAATGTACCGACAAATGGAAGACACACACACTCTATAATCCTCCCCGTGGCGGAGTCTTTAAGTTGCAGGGGAGGCTTTCACACAATTAAGGCCTTGGATTTCATCTGTACACCTCTGATTGGCCAATCAGGGATGGAACATTCTTAAGGGAACCACTATTTCCATGAAAAAAACGTAGTACAAACATTACTTCCGAAATAAACACAAAAAATGCCTAAAAATACAACATTTACTGGCCTTGGACCACACACTACTTCTTGCCTCGGCCGAGCATCCATCAGCTGACCCCTCCCACCGATCTATCTCCCCGAGCACAGACAGGCGAATTATTATTGATTATTTTCCACATCAACCAAAATTGGATCTCTTCTTTCATGACGCATCAAAACAATGATCGCAGGTCAGAGGACATCGTTTCTCAAAATCTGGCTCGCGTGCTGATGATTCAACAATGATGTTATTTTTGCTCAGATATTAAAGTGCCAGTCGGCTCCTTGCTCTGTTTCTATGGAAACATAATCACCTCGTCTGGCACAAATTGTGATTGTTGTGGTCGTTAGTGTGGAGTTGGAGCTCATTAGGAGCACTTGTAATTCATTCAGTTTGTGTGTGCAGCGTGTATGCCGGTGTTCCAGAGTTGCTCCGACACGCCACCACGGGCTCTGTCTTCTCCTCTTTTTCCTCATTGCGAGTCATCATCTTGCTCTGCTGTTTGCACTGACATAACACTCTGTATCCGTGATGTATCTACGCGCCAGCCACGGCTGGAATTGCACCGCAGATACCTTTAAAGTGACAGTCGACCGGGGGGAGGCGTGTCACCGCAACGGTAATGAGGCAAGTTCATCCCGAGGCCACAGAGGTGCTCCAGCAAGCCACTAACACATCACAGCGGCAGTGAACGTGGCACAATGTAGATCACAGGTGTCAAACTCTGGCCCAAATAATTGTATCTGGCCTGCGCGATCATATCCAGTGAGTAACAGAGATATAGTGTAGCGCTGGGGTTGGCAACCCACAATGTTGAGAGAGCCATACTGGAACAATAAAGCATAAAACAAATCTGTCTGGAGTGAAAAAAGCATTAAAAGCCTTACATAAGCCTTATTGTATTGTATTTATTCTAGCATTGGAAAACGTCAAGAATGAATGTGTCACATTTTTCCTCCCAGAAAAACCATGATAAAACAAAAAATGCATATATTTCCCCGCATCGTTGTCCATTTATCATACAATTTTGAAAATGGTCCAGGGAGCCTCTACGCGGCTACAGAGTCGCGGGTTGCCAACCCCTGGACTGTACATATACACTACAAATACTACAAGTCCCAGAATGCTTTGCTCGTGCGTCAAGCGCCTCAGTCCAGACTCCTCTGTTGACAATCATTTGCATCTATGTTAATAGTCGCCTCGGACATGCTTTATCCACACCTCCCCAAAAACAGCCCGACGAAAGATGGAAAACAGGAGCTTTCAAGACAAGGTGGGACAAATTTTATCTGTTCACGAATGTAAATGACGAACCCGTCAGTCCATACTGTAGATCACAACATAATGAGACACTATGAGACGATGTACTCAGCGCCGAGCTCACTCGGTGATTTGTCGATTTTGATGGCCAGACATGCAGATTTGAACTGCTCAGTCATCCGTTAGTGGTTGAAGTGTAGTGACACGTTTAAGTCACGGTTTTAACTCTGTTAGGTTATTAATGAGCTTGCTCTCATGCTGAAACGCCATTGGCGCGTGTGTATGACGTCACATGTAATGGCTCTTGCCACGCTCGTCCCATACCTGGAAGCATCAGTTCACTAAATCTGTTGGAATGTATTAGAAATTTAAAAACAGATCTCAAAATTGCAGCACCATCGGCACTTGTTATTAGAAGTGAAAGAATGAAACAGTAAAGCTTGGCTGAAGGTCCATTTTTCAATGAAAAGTGAGTTTGGCCCTCAACTTCGTCCCAGTTTATCATTTTTGTCCCCTGTGAATTTGAGTTTGACGCCCCTCATGTAAATGGAGACAGATGCTGGCGTGGTTTGTCTTTTTGTCTCAAGGATAAAAGGCGTAAAACGTCCAGGACTTTGTGTATGATAGACCTTTGTTTTCAGTTAAAGAAAAATTTGGTGTTGCAATGGTAGGAGTGACACAGGCGAGAGAGACGTGTTAGAGGTGTGAAGATGGATATGGGGACAGTTGAAAGATCAGCGTAACTCATTTTCGAATGTGACCCAGCAAAATTGAGAACGTAGGGAAGAAAGTGGCAAAGACGAGGCACAGACGCCAGCTGCCTGAGTCTAATCCTGAACATTTGCCACCCGAAGAGTGTGTGACGCGGCCCCGGGCTATGGTGCCCAAACCTCTCTCTCTCGCTCGCTCGTTCGCCCCCTGCATCTGCATGGATCCCTCGCTCACATTCTCCGTCTGTCTCGCCTCAATCTATATAATGAGAGATTCCAATCCATCAACAGATCACGTCGGCTCGGGGCCAAGCTGAGTCGCTGCAGACTGGTTAGCTGAGCCAAGCTGCACCTCCATCCGGTGCCAGAGCGAAACGTGGAAAAGACGGTGATGATGCACGGTAATCCAAAGTAATCTGCCACATACAGAAGCATCCGCGAAACGTTAGCAACGCCACACGTGGCGAGATTCATCAGATAAAGTAGTTTACGTAATGAGATGGCTCCAACCTTGGCTGCACCACGTCTCTGTTGACGCGTTCCTCGGTAAAAGCGCGAATTAATGACAGCTGCCGTAAAGAGGCTCCCTCCCAAACCGAAGCCTGCCCAGCCGTTGGCCGCCAAATACTCCATCCTCCAACACAATAGCGGCATTATGAGAAGCGTAGAGCGTGACGGGATGTTACTCTCAATTTAGCGAGGCCCGATTTAGTGAAAACAGGCGTTGAATGTGACGGTGAGCTGCCAAATTGTGGCCGCAATAATCTCCCAGGGTACCTTTACTGGCTCAGATGAGCATATGGTGAGGGGCAGTGGTGCGTTTTTTTAGCAGGAGGTACAGTCAGTGAATGCACCCTCCCTCTCTCTCCCCACACACACACACACACACACACTCCTCACACACACACTCCTCACGGTGCACAGCTCGCGCATGGTGTGCAGCTCTGCAGTTGGTGAAGGCGTCAAACGGCTAAGATGTAAACTGTAAAGGCCATATGGGAGCTAACATACTGTACACAGGCCAAAATAAACAAACAGCACACACACACAGACACACATGAGCACGCATGAAACACACAGTGTCCTCAATTCATACTTACGTAATAAAGAAGTCACGGCATTGGTGCAGCTCAGACATCGTCACGTGAATCATTTTAAAATGGTCGTGACTCCTGTCTTACCTGTGTACGAGCCTCCAAATTCTCTCCAAATGGGGTTAGGGTTAAGGGGTAGGGGTACAGGTAAGGGTAGGGGTACAGGCAAGGTGGTAGGGGTACAGGTAAGGTTAGGGTAAGGTGTAGGGGTAGAGGTACAGGTAGGTGAGGGTTTAGGGGAGGGTTAAGGGTTAGGGGTAGGGGAAGAGGTAGAGGTACTGGTATGGGTAGGAGTTGGGTTAGGGTAAGGGGTAGGGGAAGGGTTAGGGTAGAGATGTCCGATGATATCGGCCCATCGATATTATCGGCCCGATATTAGCATAAAAATGTAATATCGGTATCGGATTTTTTTGCTTTAAAACCGATAAAATAAAAACAGATAAAAATACAATAATGCTTGCGTTACACTGAAAAAGTGCCTACGCGCTATGAAGCGTTTACTGGCGCACATATCGGTATCGATTGTTATCGGTATCAGGAAATGGAGAGTTGGACAATAACGGCATATTGGATATCGGCAAAAAAGCCAATATCGGACATCCCTAGGTTAGGGTCTTCACTCCCATTTTGTGGAGTTCTCCCTGGGCTCTGCGATGTCCTATCTCGGAAATTTGCCCTGTTATGGTAATAGTGCGGAGACAAGACATCCCAAAAGATGGTTATTGTTACAGTGCGGAGCCATTATTCCCTCCTGTCAGCAGTCACAAGCCGTCTCGTTCTGCCGTTACGTAAGTGTGCCAGGAGCTGGTTTTGCTGAAGCTAACGTGGCTGCTGCAAAGGAATAATTACAGGCAGACGCCACAGATTAGGGCCCAGGCAGAGATTAAGGAGCCTTTTTTTGTGTGCGTGTAGGGGGAAAATGGATGGAGTGAGCTGCTCTCTGCAGATAAGTGCCTGTGTGTGTGTATGCGTGTGTGTGTGTGTGTGAGCAGTGTAGGTGTCTCAGTCACATGACTGGATTTTCACACGTGCGAGTCGTGACCGGCGAAATCCCCCTGCTGCTGAGGTCATGTGGAAGCGAGGCTCTCCCGAGGGTGAGCCGGCCTCCATCTTGGTGCCGCCGCTCGAGAAGAGCAGAGCGAGCAAGCGGAAGGTTAAATCTGTCCTGTAATATCAGCTCCGCCTCCCGAGCCGAGGCGGAACCAGCAGGGGGCGGGGGTGCAACCGGCTCTGCATTGACACTTTAAACGGTATTGGCGAAACTGACAAAGAAATACTGAGCGTGCGTGCGCGTGTGTGTGCGTAGATCAATTTCCCGCCTGCTCAAAGCTCCACATTCCTCCTCCTGCTGACAGCTGAGATGAAGAGCGAGGCTCCTCCTCCCCATCCACGGCTTTCTTTTGTGAGGTAGAAATATTGCCCAAAGTTTGAAATCGGTCGCCTATATTACGGGAACAGACGCGAGTCTGTCTGTGTTGGGTTGTAATGAGACGTTATAAATTATTGCCTCCTGTCTAATTCTGTGCACTCAGCGTATTAATTCCCAGCAACAAGCACCGGGGCAGCACTGATTAGGCCGATAACAATGCTGTTTGGATGTCTTTGTTTTCTATTTGTTCTGAAGCTGATTTATGGAATTTCTACAAACAACAGTTTCACTGCGGCGGCGATACCTGATTTTGTGCTTGTGTCAGAACCCTTTTTCAGAAAATTATCATTAGAGAAGAAAATACAGTAGTATTTTGGCGTATGAGTAACTCAACATTGGAGTTGTTGTGAGATCTGAGCCGAATTTTTGTCGGGGATACAAGTGTGAATCCGAGTTAGGAGTGGTGCTTGTGGACACCAGAGCTAGTTGGCGCTAGCACGGGTACGCACTATCTATGAAGGTTCGCACTATCTATGACCACTTGGAACGCCAAGAAACAGGAAGGTCAGCATTGGAAGAATCATTCAAGGCTCGTCATGGGTGGTATGAGAACTTAGAGAAGAGAACCAACATCTACTGGGTTGTTGAGGCATGGAGAAGCATCTAGTGTGGACTTAATGGCGGCGGAAGGATATGTCAGACCTTTGGCTGTAGGCGTTGGGAGGAAAGATGTGTTCACAAGTGTGTGACTGGGACCAAACCTCGTTATTCTTATGTATTATATAACGGATTAACATTGTTGTAGTGATTTTAGATAACAAAAATTGTTTGAGATACAAGCAGATTGACTTAAGCGTTTGTAATTCAACTTGTATCTCAAGGTACTACTATATGTGCGCCATATTTCACCAGCAATTTCTACCCTTGCCTGGTTGCTAAGAAGGAATAATTAAATTTCACCCCAGAGCAAAGTCAGAGGACAGAGGGGACAGAACATGAGGACAAAACAGGGGGGCATGAACGGGAGGACGAAGGTGAGATTTTATGAGCACGACCGGTTCCTGCTTATCGCTAATGGACGGCGTCTCATTTGTGTTTCTGTTTTGGGGGCGACAGTAGAACAGAGATGCTGGAGACGCTGCCGTGGGCAGCGAGGACAAAGAGACGCCACACGGAGCGATGTGGGCAGAGAGGAAGGAAGGCGTGGAGGAGAGAGGGAGAGAATAGAGGGCAGGAAATGAGAGGAGAGGGAGGAGAGGAGACGAGATGAGGAGAAGGACACGCCAGAGCTGAATATCTGCCACACGTGACTCCGCCCTCCGTCTGAGCGGCGCGTCACATGACCGCCCCGCGGCCGTCACGCTCGGCCATGTCACGGCCCGATGAGCCCACGCGTACAGCGATGCGAGGGCTGAGAGGGGGAGGGAGGACGGGGACAGAGGAGGAATGAAGCTGCAGCCGGGGTGAGACGTGGCGGATGGATGAGGCAGAGGAGGAGGAGGAGGAGGAGACTTAAGCACCGGCAGAGTTAAGACAAGTGAGGCGGCAGAGGACAAATGGTGCACAGAGAGAGAGCTCAGAGAGCCATGAACCTTCATCTTCGTCCTCTGAGCAGAGCAAGTCAGGGACTCCTGGAGAGTCAAACCAGCGTCTCTCCTCCTCCATCTTTATCTCCGCAGTATCTGTGTTTGTTGACGCCTGATTTGTGGGGGAAGGTTCGAGAATGTTTACATATCGGGACCGCAATGCAATGTCCCCTTGGTCCTGCCTGTCATGGCGGTGATGCCGGTGGCCTCCAAAATAAAAGCAGGCAACCGTAAAAACGAGAGGAGGAGCAGAGCCGACCATGACCACTGAGTGCACCCTGTATCTTCAAAAATGACGAACGACTCGCTCAGGGACCATTAGCTAATGTAATCAGCTGTTAAGGTTTTTTTTTTTTCCAATCTTGATTTATTTATTCATCCCCGCCTTAAGCAAATAATTTCTACCTCTGATTTATTCCTTTCAAATCCACGTGTTAATCATCCTGCCGAGCCGGAGTTTTAGATTTTAATCACTTTGGCCGCTGGTTGTAGCGTGTGGGCTCGTCTCAGGAACAAAAATTATCTCGTCCTGACCTCCACCAGATATTATTAATATATTTCAAATGTCAAAGCCGAAATTCGTTGTTATATCTGAGCCAAATGTCACAGCTCGGCAGGTCAGGCCCGCTGCTTCCCGACGCTGCCGGATTATTTCTGCTCGTTGTAATTTATTTCTACTGCAGAGTTTGTGCCGTCAGACAGAGCTGGAAATAATTGTTTTCAATCAGAAATCCAGCTGGGATCCTGATGCTAAATGTCAAATTGTCAGTAGATGTTTTAGATAAATACAGTTTACGACTTTGTTCCAGCCGAGACGAATTAAAACGATTTTGTTCCAGCCGCCAAATCCGCGCCAAAAAATACACAATTGGAGCACTGAGGCGAGCACAGAAACACAACTGGGCGAGCAACGGGTACATTTCCTCGCAAACTTTTGCGTACTTTGTGGCAACTTCTCCATTTTTTTATGCCAGTCAGAACTGGAGAAAGCGACGTGCAGCAAAATTGGGGATTTGTGAGTGAAATGCCTTCCGACATTCACCTTCGTGGTGCCCTGATGTCCACACGTGCTCAGTGAAGCTGGTGGGACACGACAATGACAAGCTACACTTTCATTTATGTTCTCCCTCCTCACAGGAGGTGTCCTACCACACACGTACACACACACACGCACACAGACACACACTCTGTCTCTCTCTTTAACAAGTGTAATGCCGGGTGGCTCACAGGATGCAATTAACGAGGAGCAGTGAAGCAAAAAGCGGAGGAAGAGGCAAAGATCTGCGGTATGGCGGCTGCGTCCGGCCTCAGAAAGAGCAAACAGCTTGTTAGGGAGCTCGGACGTTAAAGTCCTGCTGCTGTGGTCGGTCCAAACCGACGCACCGAGAATATTCTGCCCATCCTCTGTGCAGCTCGACCTCAGTTTAGATTGTTTGCCGGTAAGTTTACTCAAGAAAAGAGCCTCACGAGTAATGAAACACATTTTTTAATGATGATAAAGTGACTAAACGGCGTACAGGCACGATATGAGAAACACGAGTTCTGAGCCTGGTATGAAACAGCAAAAATGTGTTAAAGATTTGCCATTAGTCTCAAGCAAAAAGCCAAAACACACACACGCACTGATGTTTGGTTTTTTGCTTTGTTATATTTAACTTTCAGCAGCCTTGTGCTGATATGAAAAAGCAAAATTAATCTCAAGCTACACACACCAGTGAGATTTCTCCGCATTATGAAACCCTTTTTAGTAATTGAGAGAGACGTTCACGGGTGGAAATTGGGGTAAATTGCCGAAGCCGCAGAATGAAAATGTTAAAATGCACAGTGGGGATTTGTGGCACAGAGAGAAGTCGGGAGCCTCTTTTCTTAGTCGTAGCAATGAATGAAAGTCAAAACCTCTGAAAATGTGCCGCTGGGCCCAGACGACTTCTGGTGAAGTCTCACTTTTGGGCTTTTGAGGTGGAGGGAGCAGAGCGAGAACGAGCCCGCGCCAAAAAAACGGGCCAAGGAATGAGTGGCAGGGATGTTTGGCCGCCGGCTTTTCACAGATCGCTTAGGTGCTAAATTGGCAACGTGAGTGAGGTGTGCTCGGCATTTTACAACATTTACAACATTTCAGTTTCAGAGCAGGTAGTTTATCTTTTTACTTGTAACATAATAATCACCTCAGCAACATGCAATTTGCACTTTTCCACATTTCGGTACTTTCTCGCTGCACACAGACACAATTTTTCAACCGTGAGATGGCTTTCAGGAACAGGTGTTTGTGTGTGTGTGTGTGTGTGTGCGAGGGTGATAAATGCCATTTAGTAGTTCAGACCTAATCTCTATTAACCCCGACCAAAGGCGTGCAGACCTGTGGCTGATCTGCTGATTTATCAGGCCAAACCCATTAATTCATCACCACTCGTGAGAAACTTCCCTTTAAGTTTCTTTCCCTTCACCCTCGGCGCCCTCTCTGGCAGGTGGACGGCGATGCGTCCAACTGTCTCCGCGTTTGTCGTCGCAGAGCGCAGACGAGCTGTGAGTGGGGACGGAGACGTCTGCTCCGCGTCCCTCTCAGCGGCGGGAGACAAAGGAACTCCAACCTCAATCGGAGGAGACAAAGCGCCCGGCGGCGACCGCGCAGTGGCTCGCTCGTCCTCACGCTGGCGGTTGTTGGATCCGCGTTAGCCAAACGCGCTGGGGCGAATAAAAGAGCGGCTAGAGGAAGATAAATGAATAAACAGGCCGACGTCGGAGGCTTTGGACCTGTCGCCCCGTCCACCAACAAACATTAATCATGCGACTTATTCATTGATTACCTTATTTACTGCGTAGGCCTCCTCAATCGTTAATTCGAGGTCATTGCTTGTGCCATACTGTCCGCCCGAGATTTGATTTATATGCTTTCCCCAAAAACGCTCAGCGCCTCATTTTGTGGCGGTGCTGTCTCGGAGTCCGGGCTATGCAGCTCATCTGCGTACGCGGGAAGAATTAACTGGGTTTTTAGAAATGAGGGGAGGATTGATTGAGCTTGTTTGGGTCGCTTAGGCTGTGCTAATCTGATTTATTTCCTGCCCACGGTGGCACGACTCGCATCCCGTCTCTGGGGATTTACGGGTTTTCTGTTTGGTGGAGATGAACGAGTTCCCCGACCGGCGGAGGACCTTTTTATTGCAGTTGGACGCCGTCGTCAGATGATTTTATTTCTGTTTCCTATGGATGTAGCCTGTTCGTCTTACAGATGTCCTGCAGTAAAATTTTACTGCAGCAGCTGAGCTAATCTATTTTAGCACGCGAGTGCCTGATAGCAGCACGCCGAGCGCCAAGCGGCTCAAAGCTGCTTTGAAGCGTTCCTGGTGATGACATGTGCAGCGTAGCGTAGCGTGGCGAGGACGTTGCTTGAATTATGCACGTGTTGCAAGGTGCCCGCTCATCACAGGGCGACGGCGTAGAGACCACCACGTCAGAGCTGAATTCGTGGCATCGGTTAAACCTGAAAAGAAGGGGTTAGGGTTGATGTAGGGTAAGGGTTGGGTTAGGGTGGACTAGGGGAGGAAATGGCCACCATAATGCATTCGTTTTGGAGGCCGTTTCCTCCCCTAGTCCACCCTAACCCTACCCTATCATGATCAGAGGTGTGTGTGTGAGGTTGCTAATGCTAATGGCCTCGTAAATAAAGCCAAGTGAATGAAAACACAATTGCTAATGCTAATTGCTCCAATCGCATGCCCACGTAAACAAAGCCCGGTGAATGAAAACACACTTGGCACGGGGGAATCTGCAGATGCACAACCAGCGGTGCAACAGGCGGGAAACAGAGTGAGAGAGAAAGAGAGCGAAAGAGGGAGAGACAGAGCGAGAGAGAGAGAGAGGGAGAGGGAACGCAGCCACTTAAGTGGCTTGTTTGCCTCACGACATAAATTCCGGGGAAAACAAACTGCGGTCCAGCTCGGCCGACGTCTTGCCGCCGATACCCGGAAACGAGCCAAGAATCGACGTTATCTGTGCAGCGGTGCAGCAAACGCCGGTCTATCCATTACCACCCATTGTTACGCGTGAGAGGTATTTGGACCACGATCGCGCGTGTCTGCTCTGTCTTTGTGAGGGCCGAGTCAGACGGCGGTGTTCTGAAGGGTGCGGTGCTGTTTGGTTAGCTAGGCCGTGAAATGTGGACATGGTGATAACACAGGTAATTAATCAGGCCGGGAGCTAACAATGGCAACACAACTCACCTGCTCAGCAGATTGAAAGACCTGCCAACGCACACACACAGACGCAAGCAAGAGCACACACACGTAGATGGACAGTATTTCTGGATTTAACTGGTGGGCAGAGATGCATTTAGATAAAAAATGACACATTGAAGCACTCTTTGCCTGTTGCGGATGCTGATGATTGATTGACGCCTCCTTTTCTACGAAGCGACAGCTTGTTGACATATTCTTTCAAAATGCCAGCAGCTTGAAAAAGGACCGTTTCCCAGTACCAGGTGTAGCTCGCTCAAAATGATGATCGCCATTGTTCGTGCAGCTGATTTTCCTCGAAGAGGCACTTCTGTGTTCTCCATTCTGTATAGGCGAATAACACGGTGACCTACAAAGCGCTGTTGTGCGGCAGTGACCCACAAAGTGTGGGTGTGACCCACTGCGTTATGGGTCTAAGCTACCAGGTGCGATTCGACTAGCTGCTCAGGAGAGGTTCTAACAGATGGGCCGCGAGAAGTTTGGGAGTGTGTGTGGAGCGGAGGCGGACACAATGGAGGTTACGTAAGCGTGTGTGGTGTCAGCTGACTGCGTCGGCTCTAATAGCACACCTGCCTCCATTCTCGTGGCTCTGCCGCTCAGAGACAAACGCATCGCGGCGCCGAGGGGAGAAACCGCTTGACTCGGTGTCAGACACGTTTTCCAGCCTGCTGGCAAACATCCCCCGGCATGGGTTTGGCAAACCCCTGCGTTTGTTGACCTCACGAACCCCGACCTGCTGCTCAGACTGAGGATCTCAGCCTGCTGCCGTGGCGTCGGGGGCCTGCCGGCATCTCTTACCTGCATCTCCGCCAATATCCAACATAAAATGCTGTGGGCAGCTATGTGGCAGAGGCAATTAGCGATTGGCCGCAGAGAGAATTTCAGGCTTTCAGTCTCTGAACAGAAGAGATGGAGAGCATCTCATCTTTTCTCCCTCCTTCAGACTCTGTCTTTGTTCGTTTAAAGTACTTTTTCTCACCTTTAAGAGAGGAATTTCTCTCTCAATAGGGCGTTCAAGCCCGGAGCAGTTGAGTTTGTGCTACGATGAGCGGGCGCCTGTCTCATCCCTGCTGCAGTGCAGCAGCCTGTTTGCCCACATTTATCTGCTCCCCTCTCACAATCTCATCTAGCGCCTCAAGCCGACAGGGAATCTCGTCCTCAAATCATCTTGAAGGTGTTTATTCACACACCCCACCTGAGGCCCACATGTTGCGACTGCAGCTGATTAACAAATACACGGTTGTCAACATTGTAGTTTGAGTGTTTATGTGGACTTCTGCCAACGGCAGAAATGTATTGGTTCCACCTCTTTGGTCCCCACTAAGTAATCATTATCTGCTGTTGCCATGGGAATAGTTTCGATCTAAAACAATGGTGAAAGTATTGTGTGAAGTCACACTTTTTTTCAGTATCCTAAGATATCTTGGTAAAGGTGTCGTGTTTTAGAGAAGAATGACCTATAAAGCCGGATCGCTGGCTCGCATTCTTCTTCTCTTGCGGGCTTTGGGTTGATAAATAAAATAACATATGCGGCGGCTCAGCGTGCTCCCAGTGACACAAAGCGATGCTGACTGCAGGTTGTGTGCGCCGACAGGCTATTTGTCTTACTTTGGAGGGAACCGCACTCAATTTAAGCGTATATTCTGACAAAGCCCTTGCTCGCGAGGTCCTCCTGTGATGCGTTTTTCGCTCTTCAAAAAGGTGAGATGAGAAGAGACTCTATTGCGATGTCATTTACCGCAACGGTCTTCGGACACTGCATCAGCTGGAAGTCGAGTCGGTGCGCTGCCGTCATCCGTTGTGCGATTTGTCTCAATTTACAGACGTCTTTCAGGGTGATTGAGGGAGACGCAGCGCTGTGCTGTGCATCCTGACACCGCCTTGTGATGCCCTCCAAGCCGCCATTGTTCAAATGTCATGAGGGAGGGAATCCAACCTTCTGTCTGCCTGGAGAGTTCCAGTACCAAATGTCCAACCACCCTCTTGCGGCTCGGACTCAAGCTTGCGAGCCAGCGGGCCACAGAGTCGAGGAAAGGCGATGTGGATGTCAGTGAGAGGTGCTAAAATGTGAACTGCCTGAGGAGAACCTCTATGAGTGCACAGATGTGTGATGGCAACAAGGGGTGAGAGGCTTGTCCACAGAATCACCAGCTCCTTTCCCCACCACGGACCGGTTTGGGCTCATAGGCAAACAAAGACATCTTACACCCAAAGCGAATCAAAGTGAGGACAGAGACAGAAAAGTCTGCTGAGAAATCTGCCTGGGATGGTCCTATCTGTCCGCTTCACTTCTCTATTTGTCCTGATCCGGAATGAGATTTTCTCCTGCCCGCAGAAGTTTGCTTTCTCCAGTAATGTATCATCGCCGACAGTAGGAATGAAATAAAGAAGGCTTAACGGCACAGAGCTGCTGCTGGCAGGGCGCTGAGGGAAGAGAAGCAAGTTTGTGACTGGACAGGAAAGTCACACTCCTCACTTGTTGGGTTTTTTGTGCACAGAAAGAAGGAAATTATTTGCACATTGGAGTTTTTGCCGGTCGCCACCGGGCAGTGGCTCGCTCGTCCTCACGCTGGCGGTTGTTGGATCCACGTCAGCCAAAAGCGCTGGGGCGAATAAAAGAGCGGCTAGAGGAAGATAAATGAATGAACAGGCCGATGTCGGAGGCTTTGGACCTGTCGCCTCGTCCACCAACAAACATTAATCATGCGACTTATTCATTGATTACCTTATTTACTGCGTAGGCCTCCTCAATCGTTA
>OMPJ01035160.1:0-10798 GCA_900312935.1 Carapus acus | reverse complement strand
ATATCAAAACATATTGAATGACGATGTGCATTCATAATTGTTGTTATCCCCATAATTGTTATTGTAAATATTGTTATCATCATGTGTGACTGTCCGGTAACATGTCAATCAGTCTTAATCAATCCAAAAAAAGATAAAAGGAAAATTACGAGAATAGACATTTATGAATGACAAAAAGCCTTTCTCTCTGAATTTTCAAGACTTAATTCACATTACAACATTAACTCACGTCACAACATTTTTGGCACATTACAAAGCTTTTCTGGTAAAATGATTTTCCCCTTTGAGTGTGGCAGTATTTCTGCATCCTGAGGTACAGATCATATTTCAGTAACGCAACATGAAAACACCAACTCTTTTTAAAAGAAGATGTTTGCCCCCACCTGCCTTTACCTCACAGGCTTTCTCTGCCCGTGGTACAATGCCAGCATATTAGCATGGAGACTTGTTTTGCTTTGTTGCAACACTCGCCCTGTAAATGAGCGCTTGTATCTCAATTTTTAAGTTTGAAAAAAAGGCTTAGCCCCAAGCTTGTCTGCCATTATCTGTCCTCCTTATGTGTCGAGTTAAAAATTTCCTGGATCATCAGATGGATCATTAAAATACCTACCTACCTACCTACCTACCTACCTACTCTGAGAGATTGCAGAGTGTACTACGCCTGATATTTAACACTGATCCCAGACAGGGTTTGAGTTGATATTGCAAAGTCCAACTATATACTGTTACCTTTTCATCAATTAATTTTCATCATCCTTTGATGAGGTACTATCTCTGGGGCTGGTCCCCCATAGCCATTTTTTATAACACACCCTGCCAGCAACCAGGTGCCCACTGGCACCATGTCAGTGACCCCTGGACTAGCCAGTTGAAAACACTCAGGACCTGGAGATTGTTGGACTTACCGCAGCCACACTGAGGAGGGTGATGAGATGAAGGAGAGACGCCATCTGTGTGACAGAGACAGAGAGGGACCCACATTACCCAGCTTGGAGTCAGACAGGAACCAAAGACATGAAGGTGAGCCGACCTTTGTGGTGATGAAGAGGAGATGATTCTGTAGCAGCAGGTTCCCGACTCAGGATGATGTGTGGGGAGAATCTCCGTCTTTAGTACCTTCAGCCTCAGTCCCCCTGCTGCAGCCTCGGGCTAATGACTCTGCAGAGACGTCAAAGATCCTCCCACTGCACACACACAGCTGATCTGTTTTTGTCGACTGGCGTCAGAGGGTTTGATGAATCATCAGCAAACCGGATTCCTTCACTCAGGAGAGGTGCAAATGTTTCCTTTTAAGTTTGAAAATTGTCTCAGGTGATCAGAGCTGGTAAGTGTGGGGTTCAGTCGGAACCTGGAACTGGTGACCCCTAGAGGACAGGAGCCCACATGGAGGCAGCACTGTGCGGCTTGATGTGGGCTAATTGGGTGAACTGCTCCCATTAAAGTTCATCAGTTGGAAAGTTTTTATTCTGGATTCAAGATTCAAGAGTTACCAGTCACACGCTCATTGCCTTCCAAAAATGTGCAAATGAAGCTCTAGCTATGCAAAAATGAAAAAAAAAGCTTTGAAACTGTGCAGACAGCAACAATGACGTCCTCATTGTAGGTAGGGACAGTGGGGTCGGGGAGACATGACGATGTGCAGCTGTAGGTTGTAGAGAGTGTGTGTGTGTGTGTTTTCTCTTTGTGCCTGTGAGTGCATGCTTGTGTGAGTGGCAGTGTGTGTGATTAGTTGGAGCCCTGGTGAGGTCATTCACACACACATCGCCATGCACAGCGTGTGTGTCTGGACTCATACTGTACCAAGAAATGATGCTTGGTGGCTACGGTCACTGTGCGGCTGCACCTTGACAGCTTCGCTGTGACTTTTCTAGGAATTTGGGAATTTGTTTGAATATGTGGGATGTGTGTTTGTGTTTACAGCTGCGATGAGGGATGACATCCATCCACACATCAACACAACTACTGAACCTTCAGTCCAGTAACATACAGAGCAACACAGAACACGGTGATGTCTGCACTCTTCACTCTTGACGTCCTCACACTATTTGATGAGGGACGGTCAGCACTCACTGTGAGAGCCCCGAGCTGATTTGCTTTGGGAGGGATTGTTGACACAAAAGGTGAATATTCAAATGCTCAGGAAGAAAAGCTTCAGGCTGTGTCAGCAAACAGTTACTCACACACACTCTCGCTCACGCACACACATACACGCAACATATCCAAGCTGAAATTGCCAAGACATGACAAAACCTATTAGGGAGAGAGAAATAGAGAGATGGTGAGGGAACGGGAGAGTGGAGGGGGAGAAAGAAAGAGGGATGAAGGGAAAAAGAGGGAGGGAGGGAGGGTAGGAGAGGGAGACAGTGAGAGAGAGCTCCTCATTGATGATCTCAGATATTTGCTGAGTGACAAAGTGTGTGTGTATGTGTGTGTATGTGTGTGTGTGTGTATGTGTGTGTGCATCAAAAAAAAAAAAATACTGTGCCCAAACAGCTGAGTGACCTTCATCCCATCTGCTCCCATCCAGCCAAAGCACCTCAAAAGCAGGCCTCCATGTTGTCCTCACCTGGAAGTCTAATGGGCTGTGTGACATCACTTCCTGTTTCAGACTCAGACTGAGGCCTCATGGAGCTTCTGACTCTGGACTGATGAGCTGATATGGAATAAAATGTTTTGTAATCCAAATTTGATTTCATTTCCTTCCCTGCTTTGAAGACAGTTGCCGGTAACAGCTGGCCTGCATGGACAGGCTACAACTAGACATGAATGTTGTAATTTTCTTTTATGATGCACCGAGCACCAAATCATCGTAGGTTTTACCACCCCCCATTTAGATGATGTCATCGTGACGGAATAGGTGGCATAGTAGAGAGGCTGCTACTTTCATCAAAACTTATTACAACGCCTCTGCTCTGTCATGTCCTTGAATACAATAAACAGTGGTTCTGCAACAGATCTGCATCTTTCCTATGCTGTTAATTAACATTAAAGTGTGTAGCCATAATCAGCACAAAATGTTATTGTTCGTTGCTAGCATTGACCGTCAGGTAGCTAACGTAAACATCACCCGTATATTTTGTTGCTCGCCCACTTGCTGCTAAATTACACGATTTGTACAGGACACCTTTTTTATCCAGAGTAATCTATCACTTACCGCTATGTTGTTTTTTCTATTCCCCCTCTTCCTTTTTCTTCTTCCTTTTCTGGCTACCAGATAGAAAACGCCTCATGGTGATAGTCTTTGTAATTCATGACGAAGTTTTGTCATTTGCCGACAGTTGAATCACCGACCTTGCTGGCTGCCATCAACTAGTGAGAGGCGCCCCCTTGAGGGGGATTGTGATATTGTACTTTACTGCAGCGACCGTAACAGATGTTCAAGGGGCGCTCGCTCACACAGTTTGTCGTTGCATTTTATTCATGACCAGTTGTGACGGGGCGACTGTAAACGCTCCGTCATCATGACCGGCGAGTGTCTCTCTCTCTCTCTCTCTCTCTCTCTCTCTTTTCTGTGGGCGTCGGGAGCGCACGGAGCGCAGCCCTCCGACGACTCGCGGACAATTACGGGCGGAGAAGGTCCCGGACTCCTGTAAACTTTTCCCCACTGCTCAACTCCGTGTTCCCTGTTGCTGGCGTACGAGGGTGCACACTCGGCGCCAAGGCGACACACACACACACACACACCACCGTTTGCCGCTGCCCCTGACTATAGCAGAACCGGGCCAAATCGTGGCCCTTCCTGGTCTCACCCTTAACAGGGGTGCTTGGCGCGCCCGACGATCAGCTGATCATGGACCAAACCATGAATGGGGAATGGACCGATATTTGCCGACTGTTGAATCACCAACTTTGCTAGCTGCCATCAACTAGTGAGAGGCGCCCCCTTGAGGGGGATTGCAATATTGCACTTTACTGCAGCGACCGTAACAAAAATTCAAGGGGCGCTCGCTCACACAGTTTGTCGTTGCATTTTATTTATGAGCAGTTGTGATCTCTCTCTCTCTCTCTCTCTCTCTCTCGCCTTGGTTACAAACACACGTCGATAGAAGCGCTAACTTCGAAGTTCCCAAAGATGTCCCATTTGCCTTGTCCAACTCTACATTCAATGGAAATATTGAGTTTAATGTCAATATTGACTCTAAGTACGCCGATGAGTCCTTGTTTATCCATTCATTTGACATACAGTTAGCAGAGTGCCTGTAGCCGTTACGGCAGTATTTTCTTGCGCAGACAAAAGTAGCCTACACTATTGCAGAGAAATGAAAGCAGCCCTGTTATGAACTATTTCTGACAATTGTCTTATTCATTGATGTTTTAAGATGTGTAATAAGCGGGAAAATGTCCTTGTCGTCGGTCATTGTTGCTTGAAAATCACCTTGAGGTGCCCCCTCACCCTCCCTTCCCCCTTTGCGTTGGGAGGAGGAGAGCAGGAGAAGAAGGAAGGGGAAGTTAGAAGGAGCAGCAGAGGACGACTGACACAGTAAGATTTCTGAGTGCGATCTCTTATTGTAACGCATCATCCTGCAAATGTCTCATTAAATGTTATGTGTGTAGATTCTGTCAGTAGTACACAGACTTTGTTTTCTTTTTGCTGCAGTGGGGCTCTTGTTTAGTGTCTCATCTCAGCCAAGCAATACCAAGCAACAATGAATAAACACCGTTTTCTTTTTTTTTGCTTTCTTTAGTATGGACACATTTTTTATGTTCCAAATGTTGAATCATTTTATATGCAGAAATATGATTTTATTCTCATGAAGCCAGTCTATGAGTGTATACAGATTATATGCCGTGTTTGCTGCGGTTAAAATGTCAGAGGGTTTTATTGCTCCTGTTGATTTTCTCCAAACGGTGTTTGAGGTTGCCACCCCCACTATTGAATGTTTACCTGTAATTTTTTGAAGCCATCCAAAAATAAGATACAAAATAAAGTATTCTTGAAAGAGATGCGTGAAATCAAATTCAGATTGCAGAGTATTTTATTTCATCGTAAGTCACCAGTCCAGAGCCCAAAATGTTTGCAGCTCCATGAGGCCTCAGTCTGAGTCTGAAACAGGAAGTGATGTCACACAGCTCGTCACACTTCCAGGTGAGGACAACATGGAGGCCTGTTGTTGATGTGCTTTGGCCAGATGGTAGCAGACGTGATGAAGGTGTGGCATCACTAAGCAGACTTGACACAGATATAGTGCAGCGCTCTCTCACACCGAAGATCATTGAATTTGCCTGTGGAAAGACAACAAATGTTGGGCCACAAACAGTTTGGAGCTTCTGTTGTGTTTATGAGGAAGTTTGAACTCTTTGTTTTCTTTGCGTCAAACGGTAAATGTCTCCTACCATTTGCCCTCAATTCCACACAGTCCTCATTACCCCCATGGCTGTTTGGTTCACCGCTGTCCCAGTTGACGAAGTTATAGGGAGTAGTATCAGAGTACATATAGTTACCCTCCTGGAGGGGAAGTATGGTGAGAGTATTACTTTAGAAAATGAGTGAGTGGACTATCAAAGGACTGTGGGGTAGGGAGCTGGTAGGTGGAGTCATGCTGTTTTATAGCAGCAGGAGATTGGTTGGGGGACACTGTTTTATGGTGTTGTAATGTGTCAGTCAGGCTCCACAAAGAGAGGAGAAACAATAAAGACACATACGATAAAACAGTCCCCGAGTCCAGTCCAAGTGGGTACAGGTGGCTCCATGTAGTCGATCACAAAGTCTACTTCTCTTTGGTTGTGGTAGGAGGCCAATTGTGCTCCAATACGACGGCAGGCTAACTGCAGACAGGAAAAAAGGATCAAAGAAGAGTCTTGATGGGTCTTGGAAAAGTCAGAGGTGAAGGCCTGCTGACAGAGCAGCTGGGAATCAAGTACTTACATGGGCGTTTAATAAATTCTTATCCACGGTAGACTTAAGGAAACAGCGACCTCCATAGGAACCCCAGCCATTGGGACAAGCAGGATCTGTGACAAATAACCAGTCATGGATTAAAAAATCTTGATTTGCAGTGATGGAGATGCTTCATGTTGATGAGCCCAAGATGCTGTGAAACAACTGAGGTCAGACTGACCAACAAAGGACACCTGTGAGCAAAGAGGAGACAAAATCAGTGGGAATGAGACAGAAAATTTAATGAAAATGAAGACATGATCGACCAGATAAAAGGAAAATTACGAGAATACTCATTTATGAATGACAAAAAGCCTTTCTCTTGGAATTTCAAGACTTTATCCTCGAAACATCCCAACTTTTTTGGCGCATTAGAAATGTATTCTTGTAAAATGATTTTCCCCTTCGAGTGAGGCAGTATTATTGCGCCCTGAGGTACAGATCATATTTCAGCAACATGAAAACACCAGCTCTTTTTAAAAGAAGATGTTTGCTCCCACCTGCCTTTACCTCACAGCCTTTCTGCCCGTGGTACACTGCCAGCCGTGGTACACTCGCCCTGTAAATGAGCGCTTGTATCTTAGTTTTTAAGTTTAAAAAAAAGGCTTCCCCCCAAGTTTGTCTGCCATTATTTGTCCTATGGATGTCCTATGGATTGTCCTTTGGATCACCAGATGGATCATTAAAATACCTACCTACCTACCTACCTACATACCTAATTAAATAATTTTCATCATCATTTAATTAGATACTATTTCTGGGGCTGGTCCCCCGTAGCAATTTTTTATAACACGCCCTGCCAGCAACCAGGTGCCCACTGGCACCATGTCAGTGACCCCTGGACAAGCCAGTTGAATGCACTCAGGACCTGGAGATTGTTGGACTCACCGCAGCCACACTGAGGAGGGTGATGAAATGAAGGAGAGACGCCATCTGTGTGACAGAGACAGAGAGGGACCCACATTACCCAGCTTGGAGTCAGACAGGAACCCAAGAGATGAAGGTGAGCTGACCTTTGTGGTGATGAAGAGGAGATGACGCTGTAGTAGCAGGTTCCCGACTCAGGATGATGTGTGGGGAGAATCCCCGTCTTTAGTACCTTCAGCTTCAGTCCCTCTGCTGCAGCCTCGGGCTAATGACTCTGCAGAGACGTCAAGGTCCTCCCACTGCACACACACAGCAGATCTGTTTTTGCCTACCGTCGACTGGCGTCAGAGGGTTTGATGAATCATCAGCAAACCGGATCCTTCACTCAGGGGAGTTGCATATGTTTCCTTTTCAGTTTGAAATTTGTCTTAGGTGATCAGAGCAGATAAGTTTGGGGTTCAGTCGGAACCTGGAACTGGTGACCCCTCAGAGGACAGGAGCCCACATGGAGGCAGCACTGTCCGGGTTGATGTGGGCTAATCGGGTGAACTGCTCCCATTAAAGTTCATCAGTTAGAAAGTTTTTAAAACCGATAAAATAAAAACCGATAAAAATATAATAATGCTTGCGTTACACCGAAATAGAACCTATGCGCTCCTGGAGCGTTTACCGGCACACATATCAATATCGGCATATCGGATATCGGCAAAAAAGCCAATATCGGACATCCCTAGTCATTACTGCAATTGAATTGTGTAGCGAAACTAAGGTGCCTGCATTACAGTGTAAATATTTCAAATAGAGAAGAAGAAGAGGAGAGAAGAGAGAGAGTTTCTATGTACACAAAATATAAACACACAATATATACATTATAAAAATCGTTATAAATAATAGATATCCATGTAAATAACTATATGATGAAATAAAAATAGCAGCGCAAATGGGGTGGGAATGTTTGAGCTGACCGGAATAGTGTAGTAGCCTAAATATAATGTGAATGTAAATGCTTAACACTGACTGGAGTGTTAAGCATTTCCTGTAAACTGTTCTGTTTTGAAAATACTCAGGTGACTTATGGCAGCTGGGTAGTGAAGTGCTGTGATGAAGTGCTGCATGGAGCCGCCCCACCAAGATTATCAAAAAGCTTTCATTTTTCTAGGCCATGCAAATATCAAAGGCAACAAATAAAACATTCAACCAGGGAAGGAAATGAAATCAAATTCGGATTACAGAGCATTTTATTCCACATCACCTTATCAGTTCAGAGCCAGAAGCTGCATAAGGCCTCAGTCTTACTCTGAAACGGGAGGTGATGTCACAAAGCCTGTCAGACCTCCAGGTGGCGCACACACACACACACACAGACACGCACACACACACACACACACACACACACACACACACACACTTTGTCACACAGCAAATATCTGAGATCGTTGATAAGGAGCTCTCCCTCACTGTACCCTCTGCCCTCTTTTTCCCTTCATCCCTCTTTCTCTCTCCCCCTTCCCATCTCCCCTTTTCCTTCACCATCTCTCTCTTTCTCTCCCCCCAATAGATTTTGTCATGTCTTGGCAATTTCAGCTTGGACACGTTGCATGTACACGTGGAAGAGTGCGTGTGAGTAACTGTTTGCTGACACAGCCTGAAGCTTTTCTTCCTGAGCATTTTGATATTCACTTATTGTGTCAACATTGTCTCCCAAAGCGAATCAGCTCGGGGCTCTCGCAGTGAGTGCTGACCGTCCTTCATCAAATAGTGTGAGGACGTCAGAAGTGCACAGTGCAGACGTCGCCGTGTTCTGTGTTGCTCTGTGTGTTACTGGACTGAAGGTTCAGTAGTTGTGTTGATGTGTGGATGGATGTCATCCCTCATCACAGATGAAATATTTCACATCCCACATATTCAAACAAATTCCCAAATTCCTAAAAATGTCACAGCGAAGCTGTCAAGGAGCGGCCGCACAGGTACCATCGCCACCAAGCGCCAATTCTTGGTACCGAACGAGTCCAAACACACACACACTGTGCGTGGCAATGTGTGTGTGAACGACTTTGCCAGGGGCACAACTAACCACACACACTGCCACTCACACAAACATGCACTCACAGGCACATAGAGAAAACACACACACACACACACTCACCCTACAACCTACAGATGGACATCGTCATGTCCCCACGTATATACTGTCCCACCCCATTGTCCTTAATTGAATACGTAGTTGTTGCTGTCTGCACAGTTTTAAAGCTTTTTTTATTCTTTTTTTAGCTAGAGCTTCATTTGCACATTTTCAGAAGGCAATGAGCGTGTGACTGTTAACTCTAGAACAGTGGTTCTTAACCTGGGTTCAATCGAACCCCAGGGGTTCGAAGAGACAGTCTCAGGAGTTCGGCGAAGCGTGTCGCGGCCAAATGCCCATCCCCATAACTTTCGTTGAGACGTAAATATAGTCGCTAGCTCCCCCCACCACCCACCCTCCCAGACGACAACTTTCGTTCGAGCGAAAATATTGTCGCTAGCATCCCCCCCTCCCTCCGTCGACTACTTTCGTCGAGCGTAACAAGGGTTCTCTGAGGGCGCAGATGACACTGGTGGGGTTCTGTACCTCCAAAAAGGTTAACAACCACTGCTCTAGAACCTTGAATCCAGAATAAAAACCTTCAGACTCATGAACTTTAATGGGAGCGGTTTACCCAATTAGCCCACATCAAGCCGCAAAGTGCTGCCTCCATGTGGGCTCCTGTCCTCTAGGGGTCACCAATTCCAGGTTCTGACTAAACCCCAAACTTATCTGCTCTGATCACCTGAGACAATTTTCAAACTGAAAAGGAAACATTTGCACCTCCCCTGAGTGAAGGAATCCGGTTTGCTGATGATTCATCAAACCCTCTGACGCCAGTCGACAGTTGGCAAAAACAGATCTGCTGTGTGTGTGCAGTGGGAGGATCTTCAGAGTCTCTGCAGAGTCATTAGCCCGAGGCTGCAGCCTGAAGACTGAGGCTGAAGGTACTAAAGACGGGGATTCTCCCCACACATCATCCTGAGTCGGGAACCTGCTACTACAGTGTCATCTCCTCTTCATCACCACAAAGGTCGGCTCACCTTCATGTCTTTGGTTCCTGTCTGACTCCAAGCTGGGTAATGTGGGTCCCTCTCTGTCTCTGTCACACAGATGGCGTCTCTCCTTTATCTCATCACCCTCCTCAGTGTGGCTGCGGTAAGTCCAACAATCTTCAGGTCCTGAGTGCTTTCAACTGGCTAGTTGAAAAACCTAAACCTAAAAAATGAGATACAAGCGCTCATTTACAGGGCGAGTGTACAACGGCTGGCAGTGTACCACGGGCAGAAAGCCCGTGAGGTAAAGGCAGGAGGGAGCAAACATCTTCTTTTAAAAAGAGTTAGTGTTTTCATGTTGCTGAAATATGATCTGTACCTCAGAACGCAGTATTACTGCAACATTCAAATAGGAAAATCATTTTACAAGAATAACTTTGTAATGTGCCAAAAAAGTTGTAATGTTTCCAGAATAAAGCCGTGAAATTCCGAGAGAAAGGCTTTTTGTCATTCATATATGACTATTCTTGTAATTTTCGTTTGATCTGGTCTGATCATGACTTCATTTTCATAAAATTATCTGTCTCATTCCCACTGATTTTGTCTCCTCTTTGCTCACAGGTGTCCTTTGTTGGTCAGTCTGACCTCAGTTGTTTCACAACATCTTGGGCTCATCAACATGAAGCATCTCCATCACTGCAAATCAAGATTTTTTGATCCAGGACTGGTTATTTGTCACAGATCCCGCTTGTCTCGATGGCTGGGGTTCCTATAGAGGTCGCTGTTTCCTCGAGTCTACCGTAATTAGGACTTTTGTAGATGCCCATGTAAGTACTTGATTTGTGGCTGCTCTGTCAGCAGGCCTTCACCTCTGACTTTTCCAAGACCCATCAAGACTCTTCTTTGATCCTTTTTTCCTGTCTGCAGTTAGCCTGCCGTCGTATTGGAGCACAATTGGCCTCCTACCACAACAAAGGAGAAGTAGACTATGTGCTC
>OMPJ01035133.1:0-22881 GCA_900312935.1 Carapus acus | reverse complement strand
GCTGAGCAGTTAACCTCTTTTTTCAGGTTCTTTTGAAGACGTTGTTGACTCATTATACGGCTTATTTAACCCTGCCGGATTTAACAAATGGCAGCTCAGCCAGGGCCTGATCGTGATTGTTGGCAATTGCCGGGAGCCTCCGCTCAGCCTTGGTCGGTGCACAGGTTCAACCTTGCAACACACTTGCTTACACACACAAACACACACACACACACAGGCTATGGAAGCGAACCGAATAATTTTTCAAATCAGACAGTATTCATCCATGAAATATAGCCTGCTGTGCGTGCGTGGTGTGTGTGTGTGTCAGGAAGAAGGGGTGGGAGGTTGTAACCCAGCCTGCAGCCCTGAATTAACACCCTGTGTGTGCCACGTTTTCATCAACGTTCTCCTGGAGTGCAAGTTTCTGCACCTCATTCCGCCCAAAACTAAACACACACACACACGCACACACACACACACACACGTCCTCTAACTTCTGCTCCCTCTTCTCAGTCTCCTGGGGGGCTGGTGGACAAATATCAGGGAAGTTCAGTTGAGCGCGCTCTTACTCGTTCGGCCCGAGAGCAGCAGCGAAATGCGAGAAGCTGTCGATTCACTCACTGTTCACGTGGCACATTAGGGTCCGTATTTCGACGTAATCCTCCCCCGAAGCGGTAAGAAGAAACGTCAAGGCCGTCTGAGGCTCATTTGTGTGTCTGCCCGCTTCGCCATTCAGGCCTTGCGGCGACGATCCCACCGTTGTATTTAATGAAGCTCGCTAAGTCAGATATTCATTTTATTTTTGAATTCAACATCCTCAACAAAGCGCGAGTTGCCAATTCAAAGCCGGTTGAAGGTATTGAGCTGGTAAAAACGGCATATTGACTTAATAAAAATGCTGGAATGGGGCTGTAACCCGGAGGAGGAGAGCAAAGAAAAAGTCACTTTTGTGTCCAGCTCATGTAGGCATTTAAATTTTACACTTGTTTGTAACATTGAGTATTTTTAATCGTTTACATTTCAGTACAATTACAGTAAATGCTTAACACTCCGGTCAGTGTTGAGCATTTACATTTACTCCTGTCAGCTTCAAAATATTCCCACCTCATCAGTGCTGCTATTACTATTTATATTGTTATTTATATCGTTATTCATACAGATATTTATACTGTATATATTGTGTGTTTATATTTCTTCATTAGTTTCATTGCACAATTCAACTGCTGCAATGACAAAAAAAGATTCCTGATTCCTTTATCCTGATTCAATATTTGTCAATGGCAGCTCATTTACAGTTAATTACAAAATCAAAATTTATGTTGAAAAAGCAGAGACTAGCGGCCTCAGGTGCTCGAGCACAATTGTGAGGTTGCGAGAAGAAACGATGGGAACAAAATCAGCATCTGTTGTGACGATCTGAGGTAAGAAAAAAAATTGGAGGAGAAGTTTTGAGGCTCGGCATCCACCGTCTTGACTGCTCTTCAATTCCCCTAGATTTGTTATTGTTTAGGAACCACAACTGTCAGCGCAGAGAGACTGAGTGGCGTCGTAATGACGCATCGCTGTGGCAGAAAATCGCATGCAGGGTAAAAAATGGCGGGTACACAGGTGGAGGAGAGGCTCCTCGCTTCTCTGAGTGCCAACGCAGAGGAGACCCTCCGTCTGCTCGTTTATCTCTCACTTATCCACACCGCCACCGACGGAGGAGCTCGCCGCGCGTCCTGCCCGCGAGCATTCTGGCAGATTTGGTCGCCTGATATCACAAATTGTTCCCGCGCCCGCCGGCTTCACCCCAAAGACGACCGACCTCCTCTTCCTCCTCCTCCATCTGCTGCAGTCGGGGGAGGAGCGGATTCAGGTTGGGATCGAAGAGGGAGTGAGAGAAAGGGAGGGAGAGAGAGAGAGAGAGAGAGAGAGAGGAGGATGGAGGTCTGTGGCTGTGGTGTGAGGCCTTAATGGGTGCCGCCTCGTCAGAGCCACAGAGCGACACACACTCTCACACTCAGGAGAAGGAGTGAGTGTAAGTAATGAGGCAGAGGTGATTTCAATTGCAGTGGAGCAGAGTGCAGGACAGACAGAGGGGAAGAGAGAGAGGGAGAAAAAGAGAGAAAAAGAGTGAGGGAGAGGGAAAGGGAGAGAGAGAAAGTGGGAGGGAGAGAGAGAGAACCAGAAAAGCACACCTGCATATCAGCAGCCCAAAGTCATTACCATTCAATAGTTCCCCAAAAGCGAGAGGAAAAATCGAGCCACAAGCGTCACAAACTGTAGACTGTCACTAATTTCTACCTGACTGCTCCATCACACACACACATACACACACACGCGCACACACGCACGCACACACGCACACGCAAATCCTCATTAAAGCTGCACACAAAAGCCTTGGTAGATGATCAGCTCATCGTTATTAATCACTTTATTCTTTCCACTGTGTGTGTGTGCGTATGTGTGCATGTGTGTGTAGCATCTCCATTATTAGCCAGCTGAGCTTGCCACATATTGCAACTGCAAATTGTCACACCCTCATGTGTACGTCTGCGTTCTTAAGTCTTCCCATGGAGACAGGATATTGCTAATAGGTTGTGTGTGTGTGCGTGTGTGTGCGTGTACGTGTGTGTGTGTGTGTGTGTGTGAGAGAGAGAGAAAGGGAGAGGGAGAGAAAAGGGCTGGAGACTGCATACATACCCATCAGGAAAATGACCTTTGGTCTCATCTGTTCAGGTCGATCACCTGTATGAGAGAGAGTAAGAAAGAGTTTAATGGATTGCTTGTATACACACACATGCACACACATGCACACACACGCACACACACATATGCACGCACACAGAGGTTGAGCTGGTGCTCATTATGTCCCCAAATGTAGCGTGACCCTGGATGCTAATGAGGTCTACTTGGCTTTGTGTAGGTTTGACTCTAAGAAACGTGGAAGTGTTTCGACATCAAAATCATCGCGTCGTAATCGGCTACGATCGCACCGATGCCTCACTGCGGACACGGAGGCCGAGGAGATAAACATCAACGCCACACTGTCCGCCATGAATCAGCAGACGGGCCGCCGCCGCGTTACACAATCGCAACAGCTACAGGTACATAACTGTCAAATGACTCCTGTGGCATTTAGTCAGGAAAAGGTGTGTGTGTGTGTGTGTGTGCGTGCGTGCGTGCGTGCGTGCGTGCGTGCGTGTGTGAGCTGACGCAACCTTCAAGCTGTGAATTAGAAAAAAAAGCACCCACAGGCTGATGATGATGTTGTTTCTCCTAAAAACCACGGATTGCACGTCAAACCTGAAATCAAAAGAATGTGGCGGAGATTAGTGCATGTGTGTGTGTGTTTGTGTGTGTATGCGTTGGACATCCACTCACTTTCTCCAGATCCTCCTGGTCCTTCAGCATAACCAATGTCCTCCTCCTCCTCGTCCTGCATTAAGATAGAATAAGAGAGGATGAGGCAGCTTTAACCGCTCCCTTCTCCTTGATACTACTTCCTCACGTGAAAACATTTTGATTTTCTGACAACTGCGTTGATTGAGCGGAAAGTCTACCATAAGAAAATGTTTAAATCTTCATCTAAAACAAAAATCAAAGGGCCTTGCCCCTCAGCCCTGAGCCAACATTTGGATTTATATGTCATTTCTTTTCCACATCAACCTCAGCCACGGTTCAAAAATCCATCTTCGATATTCCCCTGCTGAATCGTTGTTGTACCCTTGAGGAGACGGAATTCAATAAACAAAACAAACTGTCAGTTAAAAAAAACTCACTTTTAGCAAACAGTTCTCGGTGTTTGACGCCCACTGCGATAAACGCAAACAACAAATGGAGAGAACAATTAGTCACGCCGCGAGCTCCCCCACTCTGACAGTAAATAAACTCTCTGCTTGGAAATTGAAAGCGTCTGCATGTTTTATGGAGCGGCGCGCTGCCACGACGCCACGACGTTTGCGGAGCGACTGCTGCAGCGCCGGATGGCTCAGTTTGGCAGCTCACGGGGACGGATATCGCTGCACCGCAACGACAGGAACAACGACTTATTTTTGTCACTGTCTCTGTCTGAATCCCCCGCCTGGGGAGAGTGTTGGCTTTGGACCCCTGCTGGGGCCTGGTTGAACTTTTTCCTTGGCACAGATACTCGGGGGCCCTACGTCCATTTTGGGACTTCCGCTCCTCGCTCACATGCACCCTTCAATCAGTCTAAGCTCCTGTTGGCCACTGGACCTGATTGACAAGGATGTACTGTAAGTTGCTGTCCCTTTGCTCCATGTGTTTGGTCGTTGCACGTCTCATCTCACTTATTTTGTACTTGTCTGGCTGCCTGTTTTTCGATTGTACCAGGTTCTGGACTCTGTGTTTTGTCCAAGGGTCGAATTTACAGGTTCTGTTGGCATCGTTTGCTTGTTTTCTTTGCTTGACTGGCCCCTATCTAATGACTTTTAAGATAAATACCAGCAACTTCTGCCCTGCATTTGGTTCCTATTCATCGTTCCTTGACAGTTTCAATTCTGCACCTTATTTCATTTATTAGAAAGTCAAACTAATGTAATTGCAAAACTGAGTTTTTTGTCAAAAAGAGTGTCTAACAATTTCTAATACTTGAACTACTTTCTTTTTGAACATTATGTTTATTTAGCTTAACTAGCTTAGCTGTACTTATGCGTGGGCAGACTACGGCCCGTGGGCCACATCAGGCCCAATGGTCTTTTTGATCCGGGCCGCCAATGATTGGAAACAAATTCACAATTTTGACTGCAATGTAAACAAAACAACAAAAAAATTACAACAAAACTAACACCAGAATTTGATGCACTAGCAAAGATGGGTGAACAAAACTGGTCCAATTAGAACGTAAACAATGTAACACCATGATGCTTTTTTTCAGTTTCTGTTTCATATATCTGCACACTGTCCTGACGCGGCCTGTCTTGTCAAAATTTAAAAGTCCATGTGGCCCCTGAGCCCAGACGTTTGTCCAGCACTGGCTTAGCAGGTTCACATTCTCCTCTGAGAAATAAGTGTAATGTGTTGCTGAAAGCGGAGAAGATTTGTCAGCTTTGCGTCTATCCACCATAACAGCTCCATAAAACAGAGACATTGCCCCTCTCCTCCAGACGTCCCTGACATTCCTCTCTGTTCCCATCTGTTGCGTCCATGCAGCTCCGACATCATCCTCCCCTCACCATGATGAGGCAATGCCTACGCCGTTCGTTGCACCATTTGGGCGAACGTGGAGGAATGAAGGAGGAACGAATAACAAAGTTGTGCTGGTGCGAGAGGGAGGAGGTGTGGGGGAGGAGGAGAGACAGAGGTGCCAACAATGAGCCAGCTTGGCATGTGGGTGCACCAACTGGGGTGTGAGTCAGACGAGGGAAGGAGGGAGAGAAACAGGGAAAAGACAGAGAGAGGAGAGAGAGGGAGCGACAGAAAGAGAGAGAGAGAGAGAGAGAGCTGGCGATGAGGAGTGGTGGGGAGACACAGAAACAAATGAAGAGATAGGCGGATAGACGGAGAGAGGAAGGCGGGGAGAGAGGATAGGAGGGGTGAGGAAAGAGGAAAGGGAGGATGAGGTAGAGAGGGGGAGGTGGAGAAGGAAAGGGAGATGAAAAGAACGATGAGCGAGAGAGAGGTGGAGGGAGATGCTCATCCTGTTCCCAAAACGTGTTGCATTTAACTACTACTACTACTACACTCACACACACACACACGCACACACCTGCCCCTCCCTCCCCCCAAACCGGCCAATCACCCTACGGAGCGAGAATTTGGGACGACTGCTTTTTCTGCTTTCCACCACCGCATGCACCAGACCGTCTGAGGGCCGATGGCTTGAAAGACAAGAGGCGCTCTGCCTCTTCCTCACTCTTGTCCCCCTCGAAGAGAAGCGGCTACACACTCAGCGGGGGAATTCTCTTGTAATGAACCATCGATCGAGGTGTCTCGGCAAGCACGGCGCGGCTGGAAATAAAACGGCGATAAAACGACGACACAAACTGGAAGGGAGCACACGAGGTACATTGGACGTGACGCCACAATGTGGGGCTTCGTGACTCTACTGTGGTCTGACCGACCCATGTCCCATGTCACTGCGGATGGGTTGACATGTATCCCCCATTCACCCCATTACACACACACACACACACTCAGCATTAATGCGCCATAGCCGCATAATAGACAACGGCTCCGCGCGTCCTCGCTCGATAACTATTGATCGCTCTTGCCTCGCTGACAAGGTGTCAAAAGACGAATTCCACCGACTCGCGATGAGCAGGCGATGTTTATGAGGCGCGTAAACAAGCGGAGGGATCTCGAGCCGTCGGGGAGGAAGAGCGCAGAAAGCGTGGAATATCTGTCCGGCTGGGAGAATGAAATGTGAGCCCTGATTGCTCCTCTTGGTCTCGATGTGGTGATGAAAAAGCCCACAAAGAAGGCGCTGGTTTGACAGATGCAGTCATCCTCACGCAGTAGCAGCTTAATTACCCAGAGTAGCGAGGACGTCTCGCCTCCTTTGTTTGTTGTCTGATTTAGAGAGATTGGAGGGAACATTGAGCTGCAGGCGTCAAAATATGGACTAACTCGTCTAACCTGCGACGACTCGGTAATAAGAAGTCAACAGGAGGAGGTGAAGCCATGACGCTAGCATTGGTTAGCGGGCAAATACTGTAAATCTGCTTTACGTATGCTAATGTTTTCCACTCACGATTCTCTCCACTTGGTGTTGAGCTACAAAATGAACTTCCTCCAAAGGCATATTTTTGTGTTTCTGCCGGTCCCTTAAGAGTCACTGAGGGTTTGTGGTTGATAGCCCAAGCGTGCCCGAAGTGAAAGGGACAGCTCTGTTTTTTTATATTGTGTTTTGTGGCTGGGGGAAGATGAATTAAGACTCTGAAGTAGCTTTTAAGGCTGCCTGAGGCCATTTCCACGCCGCCAGACCCTCGGGGACGAACTGCAGAAGCTCTCGGGTGCTTTTATGTGAAGGTCTGGGTGCTTTCTGCTGGGCCGTACAGTGTGAAGAGGTCCTCAGCGGGAGCCGCAGGGGCCAGAGGCTTCAACACGGGAGGCTAACCTGAGCCCCGGCCCCGACCACCTCAGCCTCTCAGCACGCTCCACATAGCCAGAGGGAGATTTGTGGGGCGAGGGGTGAACCGGGAACAGATATGGGTGGTCGGCTCTGACAGAGCTTTATCTTTTTTTCTCATCTTTTCATTTATTCAGCACGCTATGCTCATACTAATGCTAAAGGGAGAAACTCAACATGAAAGTGAATATGATGCTGATTGGCTCACTTGGTTGCAATCACAGCTTCATTAACTTTCTAAGGTAAACATCTGACGCGCAATAGTAATATTTACCTGAAGCATTATTTTTTTTGTTTTAATTCTCCTTCCATCTGATCATCACAGCAAAAAGGGGAAAATAAAGGGCAGAGCTGCAGAAGGAGGACAAAGAAGAATGCCACGAGTGGCTGGTGCAACGCTAAGCCGGCAACCTTTTCTCCCCCCTGCTCCACATTTCATGTTGCGCTGAATTAAAATGGCAGCAGCCTCACGCGAGGAGAGACGGCAAATGTTACCGCCGACGCGCCGCATCAGCGAAGCTCCTGCAGCTGTGGGCTCCGAAAACCCATCGGGGTGTGAGAAACAGGCAGAGACGTGTCGATGCTGAGAGAGAGCCGGAGTGCTCGGTAGAACCTCGAGCAAACCGAGTGAATCGGGCGAAGGAAAGGCAGAAGGGAGTGAATTTGAAGAAGGGAGCTTGAATATGGGGAGTAATTTGGGTCTGATGGAGTCTGCGCCGCCCATCGGCGCCCTCGCCGGGCGTGGTCGCACGCTCCCGTGTCTCAGTGATTCATCCGACCTTTGGAATGAGTTCAGTGTTTGCCGCACAGCAGAGATAATCTGTCTGTCACTCAGGAAAAGCGTGGAAAAGTAGAGAGATTACTGCTGACAACGTTTCTGTGTGTCCTTGTTGACTCTGGGTGGAAATCGCATTTCACACTCTTATTCTGAGAACATAAAAAATCCAGTAATGAGCTCATTTTTAGAATGAGGATTTGATCGAGTTGGGGGCATGAAAATGTCAAAACCACTGTAAGAAATCAAATGTTAATAGTACCTTGGTTTTATTCCTTCAGTCTAAACAACAAAGTCCACTGAGTCACAGCACACCAGGGGTTGATTGACAGCAAGGCCCCCCACTGAACACCTGGGGGCGTGGCCAATTAGCCCCCAAACCCTCTCACCCACACCCACATTTAGCAGGTAGGACTCGGAATCAAAATTACCTCATCATACTTGCAGGCGACGTCTGCCAGGCCGCCGCCCTCGCCCGGCAGGTCCAGCTCGTTGGGCCCTGCGGGCAGAGAGAGATAGGAGCAGCATTTATCAGCCGGCTGGCATCTCAGCGCTCTTATTAAAGGACATTTGTTATCACCGGCACATGAGGACAACTCCGGAGACACATGCTCAGCCGCACCCTCTGACCTCTGACCTTTCATCCAGACCGCTGCCGTGACGTCTTATCTCTTATTTCCGTCATCGCTGCAGGATTGGGGGGCCAATCAGAGATTGCAGAGCTTCGCCTGACTACCGCAGTAGTTTAATGTTGTTGCAGTCAGTGTAGGAAATGTGGTTTGTGATTATTAACACGGAAAACAAAGCGTCTGTGCTGATGTGAACTGTCATCAACATCCAACCACAACACATGCTGTCATCGGAATAAACAAACAAAACAAATCTGAATTACTCAGAGACAAATTATAATTCCATTGTTTTGTTTTTGTTTTTTTTGTCTATTGTTGTTTTATTTCTGGGACACAACAAAAAACTGTGCCATCTGTTGAAATAATCACACTGGAAATTATGCAACATCTAAAGTTAATCTGAGGGGAAAAAAACAAATAAACAAAAAAAAAACACCCACTAGTCCTCAAAGACACATACACACACATACAAACACACGCACACATACACAGCAGGGCCCATGTTGGAAATGGGGTCAGGAGTAATTCCCCCCCTCGGCTTCACAGCCTCCTGATTAGAGAAGTGTTCTAGAAAACAGCTTCACACAGCAGCTGCCAGCATGCTGAATGTTTCATGTTCCAAGAGTCGCCGAGCACTTGTGACAGCAAGGGAAGAGGAAGAGTGAGAGGATGCAGAAAAAGAAGAAGAAGAAGCGGGCAAAGACACTCGCTTTGAACATTTTCCTCTTGCCAGACGGTTAAAGAGGCTCCTGCGTGTTAAAGCTTGGCTCCCGTTTGTTCCCACTCTCACGCGCTCCACAGAGGTTGTGCACCCACACACCTCATCGCTCTCTCTCTCTCTTCACCATCGCACAAACCTTTGTGTTATTGTCGCTGTTGTTGCAGCTCTTTTCTTGGCTTTTTGTTGGCGACCTCGGGTTGTTCTTATCAGCTGTTGTGCACTATGGCAGCATTGTGTTTCTTCCCTTCCCCACTTTGGCGAAAAATGTTGCATCGATTTGTTCCACCTGTGCACCGCCGTTAAAATATCAGTTAAGCTGAAGTTGCGGTTTCAAAAGACACTTCCCTAACAGCTTCACACACTTTGAACACCTCGTTGAACCTAAGCTCTGAAGTTGAATCCCGTCTCTCTGATGTGTTTGGATGATTCCTCTAAATAGCAGAGCCTGGGCCTCCGACGGTCCACAGCTGCTGCTCCCATTATCCTACATAAGCAGGGCGACGCCATCCTCACACACCACCTGATGGAGAGCTCTCAGCGCCGACCCAGGCAGATGAAAGCGATAATTCTATGTTAAGACCACACACCAGCCACAGAAGAGGAGAGAGACGTGGGGACGGGGGCGGGGTGGGAGAGGACACTACTTCTTTTGTAACCCGCTCAGAAAAAACGGCGCTTTTAGCGTCCGAGCGCTATCAGTACTTTTTTTTCTGTGATATTCCATTAAGGGGGAGCGTATGCAGAGTGCTGCTTCCACAACTGCGCCGGCAACACGCTGTTCTGGGAGAAACGCTGCTGTAAACACAGCCAAGCAGATTTAAGTGGATTCCTGATGTGCTCAGCTCTGTCGGTAATGAGGAAATGATCAATTTTCTCTGCAAGCTTCCACAATTTTTCTGCAATGCGATTACGAACATGATGAGGTTCATTTAGTATTGATTGCCCATCGCTAAAAGGGGAGTGCAGTCTTGTGGGCTGGCAGCCTGCTTGAGGCGTCCCGTTTTACACTTTTTTTGTACTTGCGGAGACAGTTCTGCTTTTTGGAATAATGTGGCTTTGGCAACATGAGGCATTCACAAATCAGGAGGTTGTGACTTTGCTTTGATTGATCAGGCCACTGAGAGCAAGCCTGAGGTTTTAATTTTTATATTTTTGCTCTCAGTCTATGTGATCTTAATTAATCCACCGCTTAATCCATCATTTAACCTCTGAGAGGTGTGAGTGTGATGCTATCTGCGCTCGCTGCTGACATTTCTCCTGTGTTGTTCTTGACAAACGGCACCTAATAATGTCGTCTCCTGCGGCGGATGTGCGTGAGCCCATCCCAGGCTCCGCCAATCTGTCTCTCGCGCTTTGTGTTTGGCTCCTCTCGCCCCGCCGCTGCTTAGCTGTTCCAGGGGGCTGCCGGGATCACGCTAACACAGATCCTGGGTTCCCCATGCGTGTGTCTTAAAGAGGCATATGGTGCAGCGCCACGGCGACTCCTGGCACGGCCCCTCTGCTCTCCCAGCCCGCTCGCCCGCAGATATTCAACCTCAGAGCGTTCCCCTTGTCCCTCGCCAAGGGAAGACGTGCGGGCATCTAACGGCACTTCACAGGCAGGACAAAGTGGTGCACTGAAGAATGTGCCTGTGTCCAGATGTTTGAGTTTGGGCACGAGACATACATTCTCTGCTTTTTTTCCAGTTATTTTTGGGTATTAGGGGTCTGAATCTTGCTTAAAGAGTCCACACAGAGAGCATTTGCCCCACAAAACATTAAGGGAAAATAACAGTGAAGCGAATTGTGTCCTTCAAAAACACATCCACACGTCTTCCGAGTATGCCTAAAATAGCATAACAAACAAAAGTACTCTCTGCCTCTCCAATGAGCTCTGCCTGCTCCATCTTGGAAAGTACCTTGGCGTACATTTGGCGCTATGCAAATAAAATTTCTTTGAAAAGTTATCGTCGGTTACAGTCATCAGTCCTTGATGTAATTGTCTTTTTTCTTCCAGTCGAAAAATCTTTTTAGGAATCTAACAGTACTGCACACACTTCTCACACGTATCTGGGCTCACTGTGCCGTGTTCGTAACATCACTATTGGCATGTGCCTTGTATTTGCACTTATTGCGAGCAGCAGCTGGCATCGGCTCTGTCTACCCTGACGCTGCAGATTTCTACTTTTATCCGTCCACAAAGTTGCCATAGTGACGTAATCCCCCCAAAAATGAAAAAGTTCACTGAAAGTTTGCTGCACCACTATTCCCACAAATTATACATCAAAAGCAGTAGCTCAGCAGTCTGCAATTGTAAAAAAAAAAAAAGAAAACTCAGCCCACCTTTTCCACCCAATTGCCTAACGTGCAACTACCGCTAGTAGCACCACTGCACCGGTGACGCAAATGATATTTGATCTATGAAACCACGGAACAACCATGGTAGTGCTCAAACCAGTCCTATAAGAAGTACAAGCGCTAGTACTACTATCAAAGCTAAGGCTATGACCTGTTCTACCACTTCTAGTGCTGGCTCCACTAATAGTGATACCTACCTAGCACTGGTAGTACAGTAATCCCTCAACTCCAGAGCTGCCCGCGATAGCTGAAAATCCGCCGAGTAGAAACAGAGTTGGGTAACTGGTTACAGTGAATCATCAGGGCACAATACTGTTTTGTTAAGTTATTTTATATGTCAAAGTTGTCATGAGCCTCACACTAAGTCTTACAAACCTTTACCATAATCTAACACTTCTCAAAATCTTTTCTAGATGTTTTGCCTTCTTTGTCCTCCCCAGGCACTTGAAGTCAGTGCCAGAGGGCTTAGAGGATGCTGGACATTTGGGCAGCATTGCAGGGGGTTTCAGTGAAGTTACAATTTAATACAAAAACCCCAAATAACACTGCACAACACAGATAAGAATGCTGCAGACACATGATTAAGGAACGAACTGAACGGCGTGGGTTGCTCAAAGCTACTGTATGTTGCCCCCCCTACTCAAAATGTCCTCAGAAATCGACTCTTGTTTTTCCTCCTGCTGTGGGCTGGGATCGCGGCGTGCTTTCTTCCTGTGAATCCTTTTGTCGTCGCCATCTGTTGATGGCCCGATCTGACACGTCCCTTCAGTTCCTGCAGTCTAACCTTCACCAGCCCGTCACATGACGAGCAGTCCAGCCACTCATGTGACCAGCAGACACACACACACACCTAGTTCCAAAGACTTAATCTCCACATTTCCCACTGTGCCACCAAAGATGCGATCTGGCTGCACTGACGGTGCGATTCTCGCACAGTCTGGTAAACTCTGCTTCACCAGTTGCCATGCCAACCCGTCTGGTATCCAGGGAGCTGGTGGGTGATGGTGTCAGTTTTCTCTTGTTATGTTTTTTGTTGTCTTTCTTTTGTCCGGCACGCGTTTGGCCTACTTTACAGCGAGCCACGTTTAGTCGGGCGGCGAGGTGACAGGTGTGGTGGGAGGAGCTAGATTGCGCCGCGGGCTGAGCCCTTGTGAATTCCTGTGTTTTGGTGGGAGGCGGCGAGCTGCAGCGCCTCAGATCTTCAGCGACACCTGGCACCAGGATTTTGGCTCAGATCACACCCACTTCTCCATGACACACACGCACACCCGCACACACACACACACTCAGACTAGAATGACTCTACTCTCTGTCTTCGTCACTGTTATAGCATCTCCCGCTTGGAAATGGTAAATTCGTGTATTGCTTAGTGCCAAATCTTGTTATGCAACATGTGCCTGCTGCCCTAAATCACCGCCTTACCAAATCAGTTTTGAGCCCACTTTGGGATATTGGCAGTTTATTCTGGAGCTGGTTGATGGTACCATTAAAGTTTACTCACAAGAGGATGTTTTCTATCTGCTCTATCTCCACAGACGTCAACCCCTAAAGTGAATTCTCTCTCCACTCCCGAGCCTCGCTCTCCTCGGGCCGAGCTGCCGAGGATGTTTTCACAATCTGACCGCCAAATCGAACTCGGCCGAGCAGTTTGGTCAAGACAAGGTCAGTCTCTCACCGGCTGTGGGCTCTTTGGAGAGAAACAACTTGTTGTCCACGGTGGAGCTGATGTCACAGAACACCTCCTCTTCATCTCTGTCAGCATCCAGCTGAAAGAAAAGGCACACAAAACATCTGATGAGGGTCTGAGACACCGTGAAGTTGTGAATGGACGACGTAGTTGTGGGAGTTGAGCAGATGCTGCGGTTACTGAGTTGCTGAACGCTTCATTAGTTCCTCTCCGTGGCACATTGGTGCCTCAGCGTCTGCGCCACACCATGCAAATCTGTGTGATACCACCCGGGGAGCCAACCCAGGCTGTCATTTGTCGCTGCCTCCCTTCTCTCTCCCCCCTTTTTTTTTGCTCTGATCGCTGGCACCTGAGAGGGGGCGGGTGCCCACACGCGGATCACGCAAGTATAAATAGATGCTCGCAGCCTAATTGGCTGACTTTTTGTCCTCCCCCCAGCCCCCACCTCCTCCTCCATCTCCATCATCCCAGCAGTCTTGCTCGCTCTGTGTGTCAACTGAGGTATGCACATAAATAAAGCAGATGTGAGGTGAGGACAACACATCCACTGCGCGCGCACACACACATACACACTCCTCAAGGCCCGGGACGTCATGCATCCTCACAATGAGATCGAGTAGAGGATTCCCTGCAGGATAAAAGGCCCCTGAGGCCACCTCTCCATGGACCACTCATCAGCCTACACACACACGCACACACACACTCACACACGCATGCAACCTGGTATCCGTTACTACAAATATATCATCAGATACATTCTCATTTTTCTTACTATAATCCCTAATGTCGGGTGCTTACAATATAAATTTAGCCTCTATAACACATATTTGAGTTTTTAGGTTCAAGGTTTTGTAGTTTTCAACTATCAGAATAAAAATGTAAACAACTGACTTCTGTTTTCATTGTCACCTCAGGGAATCATGAGGTTTTGTAGGGGCGACTCTCACATACTTAGCATCGAATGCTAATGCTAATGCTGATTTTACAATTGACAGTCCAGCGCACACAGCATGGCATTATTGCCGTTTAGCACACAGGTTGTCACACATTAAACTTCTATCTGAAGGTTAACAAGGTTGTTTAATTATGCCGTAAAAGTAACTTAAAGGTCTGATACCGTGAGGTCGACGTGCCAGGATGTAAACACCTGCCTTGCTGAGTGTCTGCAGCCTCTCTGCTGGCAGAGTTATTCACACCTCACGCTGACTCTGTTACAGTCGCACAGACTCAATTACGTTCCAGGAGCCTTGATCATCATTCATCGTAACCTCCCACGCGAGCAGGGGCAGGAGCAGGAGCAGGAGCAGGAGACGAGCGGTGCGAATTAAGACGTCTGCGCTTTGTTTTGATGAACGTGGCGGTGTCCCGCAGCGCGTGGGCACCACAAATGGCTCGGCCGCTTGGTAATTAGATCGGCCCCTATTCCCGGAATGACAGGGAGAGAGCGAGCGCTGCCACAACAAACAATTATCTCCCCGGTAGCAGTTTCCCATAAGAGGTGACTGCGGGGGAGCGGGGGTCCATACAGAGCGAGCCCGCTCGTGTCCGTGTGTGTGGACACAGGCGTGAGTGTGTGTGATACCTTGGGCTAAGAAGGAAAACTAAGCCCCAACAATTCAAGCTGAGACTTTCTCCCATTATGACAGGTGTGGGACACGTCAAATGCGGGCGCACCAATTGGATCAAGTGTGTGTGTGTGTGTGTGTGTGCGTGCATGCATGTGTGTATTGGCGGGTTGACGTGACGCCGCCTGTCTCTGGCGTGAGTGAGTCAATGTGGTTGTTGTTGAACTACGGCCCTGTGTTGACTTTTGCGCCAAATGCATTACTTTCCTACTGAGCGTCCGAAAAAAGCAATTATGTAGCTCAGGTTATCAAGGTACATTCATTAGTCAGGAATAAACGAACTTTGTCACAGGGAAAATTTGTGCAAGGACCTCATTCAGACGAAATTCAATCAAGTGATGTGAGGAAACCCTGCTGGGAGCATAACAACGAGATGACAACAAATGGAGCATGACATCAAGCAAACGTTGCAGGAGCCACGTTTAAAAACACACACACACACACTTCTGAGCACGCACACATGCTCAGGTGAAAATCAGGGGAGGACGGGGCTGATGTCGCTGATGATCGCTGAAGTTTCTGCAGCATCACAGTGCTGCTTCGGCGTCCTTGGGTGGGCGGATCATTGATTTTCAAGGTGTGACATCTCTTTTTGGATGTTTGACGCTGCGACAACCAAACCACAAAGACACAAAGCGGGACTCAAACGCCACTGAAACTCAAACTGCTCGTGCAGAGATGTGGCAATTCACAGGAGGAGCGAGGCATCGATATCCTCGCCCAAGCTCCCGCGCTCCTGGGAACAGACGGCAAAGTTTTTTCATTCGCACTTGCGTCCAGAGAAAATTGGCTGTCGCCATGGTGCTTTGCGAAAAAATTGGACATGTGAAACTCCATCAAAAGCACCCAAAAGATGGGAAAATTCGCAGGGGTGTGAGGCAGCACTGAGGCACCAAACAAGCTGGAGATGAGGCAGCAAATTGCGACACTCCGAAATGCTATATCAATATTTCGCTGGGTCGCAGAATTTGGTATTATGTCAGAAAATAATCAGTGCAACAACAAAACGGGTGGAAGGCACAGGCAGGGGAAGAAGCAGCAGAGACAAGCTCGTTTTGTGCAGTGCGGTCGTCCACACTTGCCCCACCTCGCAGCTCGTCTCTGACCTTGTCCACGCCTCTGCAGCTCTCAGACCAGAGAGAAGAAGAGCAGAAGAGCGAGGGAGAGAAAGACAGAGAGGGATGGGAGGAGAGAGAGAGAGAGGGGGAGGGAGACGTGGGGAAAAAGACGGAGAGAGAGGGAGAGAGAGAAAGAGAGAGAAGGAGAGTGTGGGGGACAAGAGGGGGAGAGAGCCAGAGAGACATGGGGAAAGAAACTGAGAGAGCGAGAGAAACAGAAAGAGAGCGAGAGAGTGAGAGTGGGAGGAAGAGAGAGAAAGAGACATGTCTGCCCCTCCGTGTGTCTCCCGCACCGAGACACCTGCTGTTGTTCTTTTCTGTGCCAATGAGATTTTCTGCACTTAGCTGGAAAACATGGCCTCGATAGGTTAGTGGATGTGTGGATCTTATCTTATCTTATCTTATCGTGCAGAGCGAGGAGGAAACCGGACTCCTCCTCGCCACTCGCAGACCAGTTTCGAGTCGCAGCATGTTTACGTCTTGTTAGGTTCCATGATGCTGCTGCGCTTGCTAACCCTCCTTCCCGCCAGTCGGCCGCTTGGCCTCCTCGACTGCTATATAAAGCACTTTGTCTTGGCAAAGGGGGTCGGGGCCCGCAGGGGACAATTTCCAGATGTTACAATCGCAATTTTAGAATATCCAAACACAATAGTCCACCCTGATTTAGGAGCAAGAGTCGTTTCATCTTCCTTCTGTTGCGCCGGACATCAAGCGGCAGAGAGGCTCAGGATCAATACAAGTCCCTCCACAACCAGCCAATAAGAGGCAGAACAGAGTCTATTAGCGGTGCACTCACACAGACACACACTCATTAATCTTAGACTAGGTGTTACCGTGACGATGAGGCCGCGCTCCTGGAAGTACTGGACCAGCGGGATGGTGTTCTGCTTGAAGTTGGTGAGGCGGCGGTCGATGGCTTTGGGGTTGTCGTCGGGTCGGCCCTGCTGCTCCGCTCGCTTCTGCAGACGCTCCTTCAAGCGGTGGTTGGTGCAGGCCAGGAACACCACCAGGTCCGGGGTACAGATCTGCCAGGGGAGACGCCACAATGGGACTTTGTGAGCTTCTTACAGCTTTTCCTGACATTCGACTCTAATGCATCCTGCTGGCTCAGCTCTAATTAGCCGCCGTGTGTCCGGCTGGAAGTGTTAACACGGAGACAATAAACACCCGCCGTCCAGCTTCAGGCAAAGCTAAGGGAAGCCTGTTTCCATGGCAGCGGAGTCACTCGCTTTGTTTTGGGAGACTTCCAGTGCTTCTGCTGCTGTAATGACAAATAAATTGTCAGAAATGTGAGATTGTTGCTCTCCTACTTTCACGCGCGGCTGCTTTTCCAGCATTAGTACGTGACACAGGAGGAACTTTTCTGTATCTGCTAAATGAGTCCATCGCCGCACAGTCGGCAGCCGGGTTGCAGTCTACCGCGTCCGTTTTGTGAGGCGGCAGACTCACAGAACGGATTTGGACCTGTTTAGGTCGGTGACAAAATGATTTGGACCTGTTTAGGTCAGTGTCGTCTTCACGGCCAGGTGGTGGCGTCTTGTAGCTCATGTGTGTGTGGAGTTTAGATCTTCTTCGCTGTTTCTCTACCAACCCAACGGATTGGCTGAGCTAAATTGGAACCTCAGGGGTGTCAGGATAATCGATCAGTCTCTCTCTCTCTCCCTCTGAGTGTGTCTGTGTGTATGAGTGTATGCATGTGTGTGTGTGCCCTTTGATAAATTGGCGACCTGTCCGCGGGTTGGCCGCCTGTCTGGGCCGACAGATGGGATTGGCTCCCGTTATCCTGACACAAACTCCTCCGTGCTCTGATTGACTGGACAGACGCATCAAACAGCTTGAAAGCTGCCGGGAGAATGTTAAGCGGTATTTTCGAAAAGGTTTGAAACCGAATGCTGAAACCAGATAATGTGGGTCTCAACTCAGGCTCTTCCGACGTCAAACTAGCTCACGAGCAAGGCACTGAACAATTTTTCCTGGGCAGCACAACCGCTCCTCAGGTGCTGATGAAATGTCAAAGCAAGCAAGACTCAAACAGAAACAAAAGCAGATGAAGGACCTGTGTGGACCTGCGTCAGCGCTGCTCCTCTGGTACTGAGTGAGGTGAGGGTGAGGGGGCGGAGGGGAGAGAGGAGGCAGGCGAAACTCAAAAAGAAAGGTCTGACAAAAACAACTTTTTTTGGCTGGTTTTCCATCAGCTATAATTCCTATCCTCAGTCTGCCAGCGAAGGCATCGCCGAGAGCTTTTTTTCCCCCTCCTGATCGGTTGTGTGAGGGGGTCACACACTCTTCTGACTGTTGGCTCCCGTCTTCCTCTGACAGAACAAGTATGTAGGAGACACATATACACGCACGCACGCGCAAACGCACCTGATCTGGATCTAATCTTGCCGGAGCCACAAATAGCAACGAATATTTGCATGAATGTTTATCACGAGGGAACTCGGGTTTCACATCTTGCTAATCAAACTTTCTGTTTCCATGGCGATGCTTCCCTCTGCCCCCATTTCCTCTCCGCCAGCGACGTTAATGAGGACCGGCGGTTGGATGTTAGGGGCATTTCTTATGAAACAACATCCTTGTGGCCATTAGCACCAAATGTCTCCAGAAATCTATTATTTTCGTGTCTGATTGCGTGGAAATGCTAATCGCTCTCAGAACAGCTTTAGTGCTGGCAGTCCAATAACTGATAATATCTTTTGCTCAAAGGCCAGGAAGCGTGTGGTCGGCTTCCTGGCGCGCACACACACACACACACACACATACACACACACACACACACATACACACAAACAGACAGTTCCTAATGAAGCACATGAACAAACTAGCATCAGGCCTGTAACTGTGCCAGCATGACAGCTAATACCCATTTAGAGGAGAAGACGCTCCATCAAAGAGGACAAGCAGAAAGCAGGGCGCAGCCAATCAAGCGTGGAAACGCGTCCGTGTTGCCGTCGTTCCGCCGCAGCGCCGCACGTGAAGGTCAGCGTCCTTTATCGCATTTTCACACAGACATGAAACGCACCAAGCTGCAAGGCTCTGCCGGTCGGGGCCAAAGCGTGACCTTCTGCGGGCTAAACTTAGGGCCCGGGCGAGGCAGTGGCCGAGCACAGGCACCGAGCCAAACCGCCGCCGGCCCGTGAATGTTTCGCTGCGCTCAGATTGGAGGCACATGGACGGAATGCGGGCAATCAGACGTCAGCGTCTGCCTGAAACGCCACCGCCTCGTTTTCCGGATCAGTCGCCCAGCTGCTATGTTATTATGGCCGAGTTCCGTTTTATTTTGGTGCCTCAGATAAATGAGGTATCAAAGATAGACAGAAGCAAATCACAACATGCTCCCTATTTTCAGTAATGTGCCACGGTGTGCGGCCTCTTTTACCCGCTAGCGCCCCCTGTGCTTCACTGTTTGTCTTATTTCAAATCTCTGGTTTTATCTCATCACACCCTTGATGGCTTCAGGTTAAACTTCAGAATGATGAGTTTTGCCTTCACAGTGGCCATGAGACTGCGGCAAAGACCTGCAACTTTCAATACCTTTGCAGATACTCACTAAGAACATTCAGTTTGAACTTAGAGAGAAATCGATGGCCCTCTGGATTCTGCAGCACTAGTTGCAAAGTGACCTTGAGCAAAAAAAGCGATGAACTAGCAGCATCTGCTCCCTCAGAACATTTCACGTGTGAGAGACATGCATTATGAACGTTTGAACCTTGCTTGGCTCCCTTGTGCTATCACCACTTCCTACGCACAATTCGCTCTCGCTGCACACTTAACCCTTAGATGCACACGTGGGGTCAAAAATGACCCCAGAGGTTGTTACCTTTTTAAATCTTAAAAAGAAAAATGGTAATATATTCATATTCCAGGTATTCCTCATTAAACTTGATTATGATATGAGGAAATATTTCTAAATATTTTGAGAATTTGAATTGGGGTCAAAAATTACCCCATTCGTAAAAGATCATCAAGAAGTTAAATATGCAGGAGGTTATATACTCACTTCTCCTCCAGGGGGCGCCACTATGTTATCTGCGTGGCCTTGCCGGAATGATGGGTGGCTGTTTATCGTCAGCTTAGCCGGATGTTATGTTGGCGCATTTGTCTCATGCCTGTGTGTGTGTGTTTTTTTCCTGTGTGTATTATTGCATTATTCTTTGTTGATGCAGCAGGCAATCTGCAAGGTCTCGGGTGTGTGTGCATGCGTGTGTGTGCGTGCGTGCGCGCGCACATGCGGTGTGGCACGTGAACCAAATATGCAGTCATTCGTAATAATTTACAGAGCGCTCCCGTCGGCCTGCGTAATAAAAGCTATTTCAGTTCCCTTTTCCATCAGAGATGTTATATAACGCGAAACTTATAAACGACATACGGCAAATAACCCCCGAACGCCACCGCGCAGGCATTCATCACTGCCGGCGGAGGGAAACGCAGCAGACCCCGCCCGGCTCCTGGGCCTGTCGACCTCTCGACCCGTCTGTCTGCATATTTTCCATTTTTTTTCCCTCCCCCCGCCTTTTTTTGAAGGACACAAATAGCAGAGCAGACAATCCTCTTTAGCGGTGAAGAGGCAGATTTAAAATAGCGTTCGGGGCTCCTGTGTGTGTTGGCAGACTCAGTCACGAGGACAGTGAGGCTAATGCAATTTTCCTGCACTTACAATCATGCTAGAGGGACAAATGCACTTTTAATCTGCTCGCTGCCAAATACTGGCCAAGCTGAGGCACCCACTCCAACCCCCCCCATCCCCATCCCGCTCCTCGCCCACGCCAATGAGTAAACCCAAACCTGTTTGACGTTTGAAAATTGGCTTGAAAATCTCACAGAGTCTCAGGTGGCGAGGACGACGGGAGGGAGAGTCAAACGGCCGGCAAATGGGGATGAAACTGCGGAATAAAGGCGCGGCCGTCGCTAACAAACAATGGCGGCTAGGGAGGGGGGTGAAAGGGGAAAAGGTCTGGCACACTGGGCACCATTAAGGCGGCGGCGGCGGCAGCAGCTCATAAAAGGCGGCTGTGAAATATTAAAGGGCAGAGACACAGCAGGGCCTCAAAGGCGGGGAGCCGCGGACACAGAGGCTGCTCGTCCTCCAGGAGCTGAGGGAAAAAGTCACGTTCACGCCGTGGAGCGGAGGCACAGCGGTGATCAGAGTGGCTCAGACGTTCCGGTTGGCGAACGCCACGAGGCATTTTCGCATTTGCACATTATTTGACAGACTGTCATGTTGTTTGTTCTCAGATGGGGAAAAACCTGAGTGATGACTGACGATTAAATGACGCAAGCTGCTGATTTTACAAAGGCCAAATGGGGCTGTAGCATGGGCAGCATGGGCAGGATGGACATGAACGTAGCCGTGCGAGAAATTAGAATTACTGCTCACTTGCGATGGATTTATTTGTCTGGTTCATCAGTGCGGCCTTTGTCCATCTATAGACATTTGTCCCATCATCTGCTGGTTACAGGTTCAGGCCAATTAATGAAATGTGTGTGGTGTGTGTGTTTTCATATCACAAACAATGGAACCAATCTCATTTTGGATGAATAGGTGTCAGATGTGAAGTGGGTCTAATATCACCGCCGCAACTCGTCGCTGCTGTTTATGCCAAATTGAGCGTTATTACGCTTAGAGTTCAGAGACTTTCACTGATGATGACTGTTGTTTTGATCGCCGCACCTCCATTCAGCGTCTGACCCCCCCCCGATTGGCCTGTCCCCGGAGATCGTAAAGAAAAGAAAGAGAGCGAGAGAGAGATTCTAGAGCAATCATTTGTACTGAATTGCCGCTATTATTTGTTTTGAAGCATAATTCCTCAAATAGTAAGGAAAGGCAAGAAGCCGACTCTGTTGAGTCTCGGGAGCCAGGAAGGTACGCAGACGTGATGCGGTCTCTCACCTGAAATCCGCCTCTCTATTTACAAATGGGGACTGGGGACATCTCGTTCTATCTAATTTCCTCAGCGGCCGACGGAGGCGCTAAAAGTTTGATGGCTGGAGCAGCGTCTGCAGAGACGTTTGTGCTCAGTGCTGCTGGGTCTGGATTTGTGGGCCGTGCCGGGCCGTCTCTCACGAGGGGGGGACAGAGCGGAGACGAGCCACAGCGGCACAGCTCCATCACTGTGACGGCTGGGGACAGTAATGGCCCCTGTACACACTGTGTGTGTGTGTGTGTGTGTGAGAGTATGTGCTCTTATGCTCTTAAATAATGCCGATGTCTACGTGCAGTGGCCTATGCAGTCACAAAGACACACACGCACACGCACACACACACACACACACACACACATGCACACACACACACACACACACACATACACTGCACCACAGGGTGTAAGCATTTGACAAATGTGACCATCTTCCTGTCTGTGGGCTCTTATGTGTGTGTGTGTGTGTGTGTGTGTGTGTGTGTGTGCGCGTTATGCTCTGAAGGAATTCATCTGTGTATGTGTTTATATGTGTTATGCAGTTCTGCAAAGACATAAACACACACACAAACACGCACACAAACACACAGACACACACACGCACGCATGCACACAGGCACACACACACATGCACACATAAACACACACACACACACACACACACACACATAGCACACTCAGTGCTGTAGGATATCAGCATATGACAGCATGTACAGTATGTGACCATCTGCATGTCCATGGCTGCAGTGTGTGCGTGTGTCTATGTCTCTCTGTGTGTGTGTGTGTGTGTGTGTGTGTGTGTGTGTGTGTGTGTGTGTTTAGTACACAAGGCAAAAGAGTGATGGGAGGGAGGAGGAGCGAAAGAAAGATGGAGCGGGAGAGAGAGACTGCGGGAGAGAGGGGGGAGACAGAGAGAGAGAGAGAGCGAAAGAGAGAGAGAGAGAGAGAGAGAGAGAGAGAGAGAGAGAGAGAGAGAGCAAGTAGAAGTAGCAGAAAACATTTCTGCCAGCGATGCAC